>PVIY010006192.1:0-89232 GCA_004026745.1 Myrmecophaga tridactyla
GTCTGCATTATATTTTAAAGACGAAATTGCTATCTCTCCATATCCTGTATTTTATTCTCTCTATGGGTCAAACACAAATATAATTATGTAAATCTGCTCTGACCATGTTGACAAAGACAACACCTTGGGGATAGTGACATAACAAGTTAGAAGGGTGTTAGATTCCTGGAACACCTAATGAACGAGGGTTACCTATCCACTCCAGATAGTCACCTTCTTCTAAGTTATTAAGTGAGAGAGAAATAATATATTTTCTTTGAGTAATGATAATTTTTCTCTTTTTTGGAGCATCTAATGCAGATTATAAGAATAGATATTGGCTATTGAGTTAGTAGTTCTAATTATGCACTGTTAAGTACATCTATGCATCAAGAATTCTCTAGGTAGATAATGTGCATTATTTGTTACCTCCTCTGACCTTCTATTATGTATTTTTCCAAGTATTTTCACAGATTAAGAAGTTCATGCACACACACACACACACAAATATATAAATATATAGGTTAGATAAATATATTGCATCTATAGCAGAGTAATACGTATTTATATACCATGTATAAGCAGTTACAGATTCTCTTATGAGAAGCAGTACAATACATTTGTTAAAATATTATATCACTTTATCTTTTATTAATAAGAAATAAAATCTTAAGATGCTTCACTCTGAAAGGACTAACAGTATTACTATAGATGATTGTAAAGTGAAATGGAAAATTAAAAGGAGTCTCACATATGCCTTGCTATTTAATAGGAAAGGTTTTGCTTGTTTTGGTCAAATCTGCATTCTTAAAATGTGAACTTTGGACTTCACTGGGAAGAGATAGTTTATTTCAAGTGTAAGTATTCACAGAGCTACTAATACAATTTAACTTCCAAAATCTGTCTTTTAACTCTCACCAGAACTAATAGGCAAAACAAACTACCACTTAGTAAATTTTAACCACAGGATATATTAAAAAAAGGCACTTTTTTGGTCTGTAAAAAACTATCAATATAACAAGTTCCCATAAAATGGAACTAATAAAAATTAATGTCTGAGAACACTTTTCATAATTACCATTGCAAATATCACTGAAAATGCATCTGTGTCTTTTAAACAGTCCTAAAATTTACAACTTCCTAATAATCTTCCTTATCCTATTTATATTTTTATTCTAAAGTATTTCTCACAGTAAAACCACTTTGGAAGTATGACATATTAATTCACATATTGGAAATAGTCAGTAAATGAAAGGCTGAATCAACACCCTAAATATAAGAGCTAAAACCGTAAAACCCTTAGAAGAAAAAATAAGGGAATATCCTTCTTACCTTGGATTTGGCAACGAATTCTTAGACATAGCATCAAAAGCATACGCAAACAATAAAAAAATAGATAAATTGGACTTTCTCAAAATGACAACTTTTGTGCATGAAGGGACATATCAAGAAAATGAAAGACAATCTACAGAATGGAAGAAAATAGTTGCAAATCCTACATATGAGAAGTATATAAATACCCAGAGTATATAAAGAACAGCTAAAACTGAACAACAAAAAAAGACGAACAACCCCATGTCATAATGGGCAAAAAACTTGAATAGACATTTCTCTAAAGAAGATATACGAATGACCAATGTGTTCATCTAAAGAGGCTCAACACATTAGATGTTAGGTCAGTCCAAATCAAACAACGATGAGATAGCCCTTCACACTCATTAGACTGACTATTATCTTAAAAATGGAAAATATTGTGTTGATAAGAATATGGAGAAATGGGAACCCTCAAGCATTAATGATGGGAATGTAAAATGTTACAGTCACCATGGAAAACAATTACCAGTTCTACAAATTGTTAAACATAGAGTTGCCCTAGACTCAGAAATTACACTCCTAATTATATAGCAAAAAAATTGAAAACAGAGACTCAAACACATACTTATTTAACAGTGTTTGGCATTATTCACAATAACCAAAAGCTGGAAATAACCTGAATGCCCATTAGTAGATGAATAGATAAAGAAAATATGGAATATCCATCCAATGGAATATTATTCAACAGCAAAAAATCATATGATTACACTTATATGAAATACCTATAATAAAAAAATTCATAGATACAGAAAGTAGATTAGAGACTATCAGGGGCTGTAGGTGAGCAAAGAATAAGGATTTATAGCTTAAAGTATATTGAGTTTCTGTTTCAGCGATGAAAAAATTTGATAATATTTGATGTTAATAGTTGAACAACTTTGCGAATGTAATCAATGACACATACCCTTACAAATAGAATAGTAAAAATTATTTTTTAAAATATTAAGTAGTTTAAAATAAATAGGCCATAATTTCTGTGGAATGTTGATTCATGTCTCTATTACTGAAATAGAAGTTTCACAAATAGGAGTAAAGCAATACAATCAGAGTGGGAAAACATCATTATCAAGGTGGTTAAAATATTGTGACAGACGAGATTTCTTCACTACAAAGTTGAATCAACTAGGGTACACGGGTGGTTCAGTGGTAGAATGCTCACCTTCCATGTGGGAGACCTGGGTTCGATTCCCAGACCATACACCTGCCTCCCCCACAAAAAAAAAGAAAATTGCATCAACTAGCTTTAAGCATTAGATCTGCTTATGAAGGGATATAGAACAAGTAGAGGGATAAGTATTAGAAATCCTGCTTAATTCAAGCTTTCCCTCTTTACAATTTGCTCAGTACCTTCTCTATTAAAGACAACATAAAGTCCTTTCACAAACTCCAAGTATGGCTTAATTTCATCCTTTATTCCTCTAAATTAGAATAAATACTAATTTAAATGTTTGAATTCATGAAGTAAGGAGAAAAATCAATGAAATTAATTAGCCAGGTTTTAATGTTTTACATAATAAGTATATTTTTCTTTCAAATACATTATGCTAAAATAAAATCTTGATTTGACTCAGAATGCTTTTCCCAGTGATTTTTTTGTAAAATAATTGTTATGTAAAAGGTTTTGGTGTTTAAAATGTTCATTTATTTATTAAACAATTACTTAATTTCTCTAGATAAGGCATTCTTCTGGGCCCTACATTTATAATAGTAAATAGAAGAGTTCTCTACAATACGCAATTCAGTGGAGGAGAAAGAAAGACAATTAAATAATAATTAAGGAGTACTATTCACTTCTAATATCCAAGGCCTAGTAGGTAAACACTTAAAATCCAGTATTCCCCTGCCCTCCCCTCTCCTTTCACTCTGGATTGTTGTTTGTCTGTTTATGTTTCCTATTTTTAGTTAGAAACATCAACATGTGAGAAGCAATTTGCTTGATAGTTTTTAATCAATATAGTTCTCAACCCCTCTTTAAATGTTAAAAGTAAACCAGTACAGGGTGGGCCATCATGGCTAAATAGGCAGAGTTCTTGCCTGCCATACTGGAGACCTGGGTTTGATTCCTGTTGCTTGTCCATGCAAAGAAAACATAAACCAGTAAGTATACATAATCATATGTTTAGTTAAATTTCATCTTTATGTGATAGTTCATTGAGTAAGCCAATACAGGTCCCCATATCCTTAAATTATATTTTGAGAAAGAATCTCAATCCAAATCCATGTAATTTCATCTTTCTATATTTTCTTACTAAATATTAATGCTCATCAACTTCCATATTACCCTAATAATAAAGTATAGAATGTGCCAAGAGTTGAGAGTGATAGGAGCACATCTATTGAGGAGACTGTATTTGTCAGGGTTCTCTTGGACAACAGAACCAACAAGAGATGTCTGAAAATATTAAATTTTATAAAAGTGTCTCATGAAATTGTGGGGTGCATGAGGCCACATTTTGTAGGGCAGTCTCAAGCTAGCACTCTGATGAAGGTCTTTGATGAATTCCCCAGGAGAGGCTGGTTGGCTGAAGTAGAGATGAAAACTCTTTACTGACAGCTGAAGTTATCATTCTCCTTTTAGAACCTTCACCTGATTGGATTAAATGTCTCTCATACCTTAGTTTACCATAAGTATAATCAACCATAGATACAATTAACATACTTATGATTTAAGTCCACAAAATGTTTTCACAGTAGAAGTTAGGCCAGTGCTTTCTTGGCCAGATAACTGGACAACATTACATGGCCAAGTTAATACATGAACCTAACCATCACTGTCCACCCTTGTCAAGTTGGCAGCTACACGCATCATATCAAACCATACTTAATCTCTACATAAAAACAGTAACACATTTTTTTTTTTGCTTAACAATTTTAAACTGACCTCCACATAACTGGAAACAAACTAATAGGTTGCAAGTCCTTGGGTAATAATTCACGCTTAACTTAATATACTATAACTTAAATACTACATGAACAATACAACTTATGCCATATGATAAAAGGATAACATAGAGAAGAAAACATAGATATTTGTTTTATGTACAAATGCTAACATACCTATAACAAAAAAGGGAGTGATAATCATAACATTACAGTATTATTTCTGTAACTGGTTACGTTCCTATTCGTTTACCCTCAGCAAGCAATGCAGCTGGCCATAGTTCTTTGTCTGGTGAGGTAAATCAAACCTTCATTCTTGATATTTCTGGGCCATTTGTAGTCCTGCCTGGATTGTGTTGCTGCAGTTTTCCATTGACTTTAATTACAGGGCATTGTAGTACTAAGAGATGCCCTAGGAAATTTCCTGTACTCCACCAAAATTCTTCTTTATCTCCATTATGCAATTGCAGTCCTATTACCCTTTGATAGTCAGAATCAATTATCCCAGCCAGTACATTAATCCTTTCTTTGCCTGTTGATTTGGAAGCATGAGAAGCTAAGGTGGCCAGGTGGCATCTTAATTTCCAGTTGAATGGAATCATTGTTGTGTCTCCTAATAAGATCACCCCTCCTTTTTGAATCTAAGACCTGTAGACAGCAGAGCTTAAGGTTGCAGGGAGAGGAAGCAAAGATTTTTCTAGTATATTACTCGGGGTAACTGTGAGTGGTGCCACTCCCATTTCAATCTCTTGATTCTTGAACCCATGAATGCTGGCTACTGGAGACACAGCACTCCTAATTCAGGGCATACAGACTCCTGAAGAGCATTGCCACAGCCCTGCAAAGTATTGCTGTCTAATTAATGTCATAATTGAGTCTTTAAAAGGTCATTCCATGATTCTATCAAAAGAGCTGTTTCAGGATGATTGGGAACATAGTAAGACAAGAGAATTCTATGAGCATGTGGCTATTACCACACTTAATTTACTGTGAAGTGGGTTCCTTTGTCAGAAATAATGCTGTGTAGAAAGACATGACAGTGGGTAAAGAATTCTGTAAGTCCACACATGAAAGTGTTGGCAGAAGCATTGCATGCAGGAAAGTAAAACCCACATCTGGAGTATGTGTCTATTCCAATTAGAACAAATCACTGTCCCTTCTATGATGGAAGAGGTCCAATATAATCAGCCTGCTAGGTATCAGGCTGCTCACCTCAGGGAATGGTACCATATTGGAGACTGATTGTGTTTCTTTGCTGCTGGCAGATTGGGCACTCAGCAGTGACTGCAGACAGGTCAGACCTGGTGAGTGGAAGTCCATGTTGCTGAGCCCATGCATAACCCCCATCCCTACCAACATGAACACTTTGTTCGTGAGCCCGTTGGACAATGGCAAGAGTGGCTGGGGAAAGAGGCTGACTGGTATCCACAGAATGGTTCATCCTATCCACTTACTTATTAAAACCTTCCTTTGCTCAAGTCACCCACTGGTAAGTGTTCACATGGGACACAAATACCTTTGTGTTTTTTTGCCAACTCAGGAAGGTCTGTCCACATATTTTTCCCCAGACATGTTCATTGCCAATTTTCCAATCATGCCCCTTCCAAGTCTCTGACCATCAAACTAAACCATTAGCAAAGCCCATGAGTAAGTGTACATGTGCACCCCTGGTCAATTCTCCTTCCAAATGAAATGAACAAAGAGGTGTTCTGCTTGAAGTTCTGCCTACTGGGAGGATTTCCCCTTACCATTGTTCTTCATGGACATCCCAGAAAGGGGCCTCAGTGCTGCAGTTGTCCACTTTTGGGTGGTACCTGCATATTGTGCAGAACCACCTGTAAAACGGCATGAATTTTCTCTTCCTCAGTCAACTGATTGTGAGGAACTCCTTGAGAGTCCAGAGCTCTGGGCTGAGAAAGAGAAGGTAATGTGACAGGAGTGGAAGCCTTAGGCATTTGGATCACTTCCCCATGTAACTTACTTGTGCCCTCAAGACCTGCTAGAGCCCTATCACATATATACCATTTCCATTTTTATGATGGAGTGCTGCTGTGTGTGCCCAACCTTATGGCTTAGGGAGTCAGACAACAAGCAGCTCATGATAGGCAGTTCAGGTCCCATGGTAACTTGGAGGCCCATGTTTAAGCATTCAGTCTCTACTAAGACCCAGTAGCAGGCCAAAAGCTGTTTCTCAAAAGGAGAGTAGTTTATCCACAGGGGATGGAAAGGCTTCATTCCAAAATCCCCAAGGTTCTACTTTGTGATTCTTCCATAAGGGCCTGCCAAAGGCTCTAGAGAACATCTCTAGTTGATACTGTTACTTCCAGAACAATTGGATCTGGTGGATCATATGGCACAAATGGCAGAACAACTTGTACTTGAGACTGGACTTGTTGCAAAGCCTCCCCTTATTACATTCCCCACTCAAAGCTAGCAGTTTTTCTGGTCAGTTGATAAATGGGCTGGAGTAGTACATCCAAATGAGAAATGTGCTCTCTCCAAAATCCAAAAAAAGGCAATTAGGCATTGAACATCTTTTTTTTTTTTTTGGTCATAGGAGGGGCTAGATGAAATAGTTTATCCTTCACTTTAAAGGGATATCTTGACATGTCCCACACCACTGGACACTTAGAAATTTCACTGAGGTCATAGGACCCTGTATTTTTATCTCCCATTCTTTAACACACAAATAGCTTACCAATAAGTCTAGGCTGGTTCCTACTTCTTGTTCACTAGATCAAGCGACATGATATCATCATGATATCATGATATCATCAGTATAACAGACCAATGTCTATTGGTGATGTCTTGTGGGAGGGAAAAATCATTAAGGCCCCTGCAGACAAGATTATGATATAGGGCTGGAGGGTTGATATACCCCTGAGGTTGATCAGTGAAGGTATGCTGCTGGCTTGCTAGCTGAAAGAAAACTGTTTCTGGTGGTCTTTACTAACAAGCAATTGAGAAAAAGCAGTTGTGAGCTCATTAGCTGCATATCAGGTGTCAAGGTATGTATTGATTTGCTCAAGCAATGACACTAGCTCTAGAATAGCAGCTTCAGTTGGAGTCACCATCTGGTTAAGTTTATGGTAATTAATTGTCATCCTCCAATACTCATCTGTTTTCCACACAGGCTAAATATGAGAGTTGAATGGGGATGTGGTAGGAATCCCCACATTTGTGTCCCTCAAGTCTTTGATGGTGGCACTAATCTGTGAAATGCCTCCAGGAATATGGTACTTCTGGTTTACTCTTCTGCTAAATAGGGGCAGTTCCAAATTCCATAGGGCAGGCCATGAGCTGGTAATTCCAATGAAGGTCTTTGATGAATTTCCCAGGAGAAGCCACTGACTGAAGCAAAGAAGAAAATTCTCTCCTCTAACTGCTGAAATCATCACTTCTCCTTTTAAAGCCTCAATTGATTGGATTAAACATGTTGCATTGTGGAAGACATTCTCTTTAGTTGATTGTAGATACAATCAGCAGCCATAGATGTAATCAACTTACTGATGATTTAAGTCCACAAAATGTCCTTGCAGTAGCAGTTGGGCCAGTGCTTGCTTGACCAGATAACTGAACACCATCACCTGGCCAATTTGATACATGAATCCAACCATCACAGAGATTACGTTATCTAGTGATACAGTGGAAAAAGAGCAAGTAATTCTAATTTTCTCCTTAACTTGTAATTGTACAATAACTATTGGAGAACACATTATGGGATTTATATTTGAAGATTTTCCCACTAATATATTGTGTTTATTTATTTGTGAGTTTCATTTCTAAATTTATTTTTATTAGAATGTTTCTTTAAGACAACAAATATGAAATCATATGTAATTTACTAATTTGGCTAATTTTGTTTTTGCTTTTTGTTTCAGTTTGCTGATGCTGCCAGAATGCAATATATCCTAAATAGATTGGCTTTTACAAAGGGGATTTATTAGGTTATAAATTTACAGTTCTAAGGTCATGAAAATGTCTCAATTAAAACTTCAAGAAGATGATACCTGGACTCTGAAGAAAGGCTGCTGGCCTTTGAAACACCTTTGTCACCTGGGAAGCATGTGGCTGATGTCTGATGGTCCTTGCTCTTTGTTCATTGCTTTCTGCTTCTTATCCTGGTGGCTTTCTCTCTGTATCCTGCAGGTGTTCTCTTAACATTTCCAGGGTGTTTCTCTATCTAGGTATTTGTGGGTCTTCACTTAGTTTTTCAGGGGCAAATTCTGCATTTCATCTCTTAGATTAGCATCTCCCAGGGTGCTTTCTGTCTCCAAGCATCTGTGCTTTCTGCAAAATGTCTCCCTCTTAAAGGACTCCAGGAAGTGTATTAAGACCCACATTCAAAAGGTGGGGTGACATCTCAATGGAAACAACCTAATCAAGAGGTCCTACTCAACTATAGGTCTGCCCTTACAAGATTGGTTTAAAAGAACATGACTTTTCTGGAGTGCATAACAGCTTCAAACCAGCACAGTATTTACATCATATGTACAACCTCCATAATGCCTAGCACCAAATCTGGCATAAAGAAATATATCAGTAAATCTTGGACAAAGTTAATTAATTAAACTGAATAAACATAATACAAACCCCCCCAAAAGAAATTCATTTATTCTCTCTGCTGATGTTAGGAAGATTATAGTGCCAAAATCTGTAAGGAGAAATTTATTACTCTTACATAGCTTACAAAATTTGGACAGTCGGCAACCTACAAGAAATGTAAATTAAAGTTTGTAGAAGTTAAGTCACTTGAAACCCCACCAGATTTACTAGAGTTATGTTCCATAGATCACAGTGCTGATATTTAAATTCTATCACTCCTTAAAGCTCATGTCTGATGCCATCATTATTATAAACAACTTTTTTAACTTCCCCACACTTCCTGTCTTGCCCTAACTGATAACAACTTCTCTTATCTCAAAAATCTACATGCCTAACTGCATGTTAAACTATCCCTCATGTCTTCCTTTTCTAATTTTTTAACAAATATTTGAACAAATATTTGAGTACATTTGTTAACTGTCATAGTAAGAATATTTCAACACTCCCAACCACTCAACCTATGGCTTCATAAACTAGCTCATAGCCTTGTAATAGCAAATACTCAGTAAATATGACTGAATGCATTAGCAGTAACCCTATTTCTGAAAATGGGAGAAGGAGACTCTTGAACTTCTAGAGCCAAGAGCCCTTTGCTGGTTTTGCTCCAGCTACTTATTAGTGGTTACTCCCAAAGGCAAGAGGAAATAAGGTCAGGTTAATCTTTAATGTTAATTACAATTACACCAATATGTAAAATACAAGAAAATGCAAAATCTTTCTAAGCTAAATTGTTTATCTGTGAAATCTATTCAAAGAATAGCACATTCCAGCCCCTAAACCTTTTATCCTTCAAAGCTACCTTGCAGGAGACTAGCCACCTTCGGTGTTCCGCAAGAGCTACGTGACCCAGTGTTCCGGGTCACCAACTCAAGGTTTAGCCTGAAGTCCAAAAGATCTGTTTCCCAGAACAAATAGATGTCCTTAGCTATGATTAAAGCAGCAACTTTTTTTCCTAAATATGATGTTCAATGAGTTTAAGTGAAGAAAGATGTACAAAATCTAGGAAATTCATAATATATCTAAAAAGCAAATTATAATTTGGAGTCACTTAATATTTGTAGTGCTTTGTAAACAGGAAATATTAAATTCAGAAGATGGACTTTATTGTATACTACATTGTTAGCAGTAAAATAAAATGGCTGACTATATTTTGCAAAATGGAAAAAATTCATATAGTCTCCAGAATGTCATTTTCTCTTTTAAGCGAGCATTTGATAAGATTGACTCTCAATGACTTTAGCTTATATTTCCTAAGAGATACCCTAAATGTTATTCTCTGTCACATGTATCTAAATGGTCAACCGAAGTGACAGCATTTTTTATATCTTCTTGCAAGAGTGAAAAAGGCTGGTAAAAACATACTGAAATTTCATCCTTCTCTGCATTTCTTGCTCCCTGGTATCAAAAGTAAGGATACATAAGGCTGAGTGACAGTAAAACAAGCATTTAATCCAAGCAGTTTCCAAGAGGTTTATCTGAATGTTTGTCTGAGTATGCAATGTGATTGTGTTTTCAAAAATGTGTGCAAATACTTGGGATCTAAATTTAAATATTTGTCATTATCCTTTTCTTCATATATTGTTTTTCCCCCTTTTTTCTTCTAAAACAGGAATCTAGGACAAATAGGAGGAAAGGATGCTGGAAAACAAAATAATTAGAATGAGTAGTTTCAGTTTATGAGATGCTTAGAATTAATTGAGGCAAATATCTCCAATATAACTAAAAGTAATCTCAAAAATTCAGGTTAAAGTACAAAATAGTCAAAGATATTAATAGACATGATAAAACTGACAAAATTGAAGGATTAGTCCTCCCTAACTCAAAGTGATATGTGCATCTTAAAAATAGTAATTGACCCTGAATGAAACATTTGATTGTATCAATCCTCATGATCACATTTGAAAGACACAACTTTTTCTAAAGGGCAAACACGGGATATAAACATGACTGTTTTCTAATTATAATTGATAGCTCAACAAAAACCTCTAAGAAAATGGAATCATCTGCATCAAATATAACTGTTTATGAAAAATTCATAATATAAAATGAATTTATTTTCAACTATAATATAGGATCATGGACAGCAATCCATTCTTTTTTGTCCAAACTTTACCTTTGACTTGTACATTTTTTAGTGCATCGCTAAAAATTAAAGGTACTTTCTTGGTCCTCAAGGATTTCCTAGATCAAAAAGAAAATATTTTAGGAAAACAATTCACTGATAGAAAAGATGCAGCTAATAGACCTATAAATTAAGTATTTCTTTCTGCCAGTATGTTTAGTTAAAATAGATTTGAATACCTGGTTTCTAGATAAGATTCTAAGGAGGCAACATTCATTTTCTGGAAGTAGACTTCTCATGTTTTTCATGATTGTCAAGGGGATATGGAGCTAGATCAAAAAAGATACAATAGCAAATAAAGTAATGTTTTATTGACTTTTAAAATTGCTTTATAACTCTGTTCTTTCTCAACACTCTGTTCCTCAGAGAACTCATCCTTCAATTGTCATTTCTATATTGAAAACTACTAAATTTGTTTTTCTAGTTTCATTTTCTCACCTAAACTACAATATACTTTTCTACTATACATTTGTGCTTGGATGTACATCCATCCTTCAAACTCAACATCTCCAAAATCACATTCAGCATTGTTTCTCTCAAATCTTTCCTAAAACATTTCAAGATCTTTTATTGCCACTATTTTAAGTGACCATCTTCAAAATCCACCCATCACCTAGCACAATATTGTGAGTGTAATGAATAGCACCAAATTTTATAGGTGGCTGTCGTTAAAAGGGGAAACTTTAGGTCATCTATGTCACTAGAGTAAAAATTAAAAGATAAAATATAGGACTGTATAGCACAGTGTACCTTTTTATAGGTGATAGACTAGAGTTATAGAACAAGAATAAGAATGTTCTTTCTTGGATTATAACAAATGCATGACACTATTAAAAGCTGTTAATAAGAGAGTGGTATATGGGAACATGCACATAATGTAAAATATGGACCATAGTTAATAACAATATTTTAATAATTTTATGTCAGTTGTAAAAAGGTAACTACTGTAAAAAATAGTACAATTATTTTAAGATGCTATCAATTGCAACAAATATTCCACACCAGTAAAAGGTGTTAGTGGATACAGCAGTGTATGGGAATCCTATATTTTATGCATGATTGTTCTGTAAACCCATAACTTCTCTAATTTTAAGAAAAGAAAATGCTAAAAGCACCACAACATAAAAATCGCCAATCACCTTTAATGTTTCAGTTCTTTCATGAAGTTTTTTTTTATTATTATTATTATCTCGGCCCTTATGGGTTCGTTTTCCTTTTCTCAGAATTTTTATGGCATTAAAAAAAATTAAAAACATCAAATTAGTATTGATTCATTTTTTTGTTTCCTAATTGTTTCAAATGCATGGAATTTAGCTATGGCTATTATGCGCTAAATGTCTTATCTGGAAAATCTTTAATCCTTACCCAACCCTGTTAAGTAGACGTTATTATTTCCATTATATAGATGGTTGCTTGAGATTCAGAGTAATAATATAACTAGCCCAAAATCTCACAGCAGACCTTGAGTTAAATTTTACTCTGGTTAATAATTTGAAGACCTTTCTACATTGTATGTTTTCTTGCAAATATATCAAGGAACATTTTATTTTTTTAAACTCTTCTTCATGCTGCGAACAGAGAAAACCTCATATATATATTTGTTGTTTGGTAAGTTAATGAACATGAGTCTTGCAAAAATGAAAATTTTTACTTGGTGATAAGGAAAGCAACAAGAGCTTGCAGGGATAATAAAGTCATTGCACATATATGAGAATATCTTGGGTTATTTATAGTCACAATTAAAATCAACTGAATCATAGGTAATATGCACAAAATAAAAATCTGAAATCAAGACAGGCGGCTAAATGTCAACATGTAGAAAGTATATAAAGGAAAATTTGGGAGATGGTGCTAAAAATGACATCATTGATTAATTTCAAATTATGTATAATGCCTCTTGTATAGTGCCATTATAATTTAATAATTAATGTCATTTAGTGAATGATCATCAAGCTCAGGCAACACTAAAGTTCCCAAAATGATGGGAAACAGGCATCCTTCCTGAGTATAAAAGGTAATGGATATTCTCTTTCCTGCTCCAGGAAGCTACTGGGACTACAAACATTGATTGACTGGGAAGGCAGCAAATCTTGAGTCTTGTAGTGTTGGCAGCACACTAAGCATGTCCTATGGATTTAACATGTCTATGTTCTAGCACTGCCTGGCATCCTTTGGTTTTTCGTCAACCTCTGAATTTTCCTGTGATCCTGAGAGCCAAGCATTTGCACCTATTACACAAATCAGGCAAACACTGGTTGAATGATTATAGCAAATACCCATGTATCCTGAATACAAACAATTATGGAAGCAAAGCAACCAGTATATTTCCTCAAAATAATTGACACTGAAAAATGATCCAATTCACGTTATGATGACCAAGCTGTATACTAAGGTCTCAACATATCTGTTACATGATGTTCTGCATTATTCATGCATTAATTTATGATATTTTAAAATTGGTAATCATATTATGAATCAATCTTTTATCGTATCATTTAATTAAATCGGTCAGTCTCTTCTCAGGCCACTTTCAGTGACTGCTCCAGACACATCAGCAAGTTCATTCTCTAAAAGCTTACTTAGAAAAGATAAAGCCACAAAGGAGAAGAGGGTCCTTTAATGGTTTCCATTTCTAACTTCTTTGGTCATCAGAACAGCATTAGTTTACAAAAACACCCATTTGCTGAGGAGGAAACTTGCAAACAAACAAGCAAAAAACACTAACTTCTGTATCAAAATTTCAGATTTCAGTAATTGGGTGGTGTTTTAGTTTGTTAATGCTACAGGAATGTGATATACCAGAAATGGAATGGCTTTTAAAAAAGGAATAAGTTGCACGTTTATATTCTAAGGCCAGGAAAATGTCCATATTGAGGCACCAACAAGAGGTTACCTTCACCTGAGAAAAGCTGATGTTGCCTCTGTCAGCTGGGAGGGCACATGGTGAGGTCTACTAGTTTTCTCTTCTGTCTACTCATTTCATAATGATTCACTATGGGTATTTTACTTCTGTATCTCCAAAGGTCTCTGGCTGCATGGGCTCTGTTGACTCTAAAGCTTTTTCCAAAATGGTTCCCTCTTAAAGGACTTCAGGAGCAATCCACCTTGAATGAGTGGAGACACATCTCCATGGAAACCAAATTATCAAAAGTTACCACCCACAATTGGGTAGATCACATCCCCATGGAAACAATAATAAAAAAAAAAGATCCCACCCAGCAATATTGAATAAGGATTAAAGAACATGGCTTTTGGGGGTACATAACAGTTTCAAACTAGCACAGGTGTATTAGCTACATATACGTTAATTATATTATATTATATACAATTATAAAAGATACATATTTCCCTTTTTGTCTACTTCTCAATCCCCTTTTACCCTTCCTTCTTTCCACCTCTGATTGCCACCCAAAATATGCAATTATTAAATCTCTAATAGAAAGCTTATTTCCTTCAGCTTGGGAATAAAGCAAATTACAAGATTGTCTCTTGAGTGAAATCACAACTTCCTTTAGGAATCAGAACTATATGAACAACTTTTCATGGTTTTCCTTCATATTTCTCTTTATTTCCATAATGTTGATACCAGTACTACCTCCTTCATTTTTTGTTCTAGAAATTAGAGTTTTCTCTTTTCTACCCTCTGGTCAATCCAGCTAAAGATTTGTCACTTTTGTTGATATTTCCAGAGAACCAACTTTTTGTTTAATTAATTTTACCTATTGTTTTCCTATTCTCTACTTTATTAACTTCTACTCTAAAATTATTTTATTCCTCTGTCTGTTTTAGGTTTAGTTTGAACTTCTTTTTCTGTCTTAAGTGAGAGATTATTGATTTGATGTATTTCTTCATATTATTTTTAATATAGACATTTACACCTGCAAATTTTCCTCTAATTGAATCCCATAAGTTTGGACATCTTTCTACATTTTATTTCAACTAAAAATATATTCTATTTTCCTCTATATTTTTATTTGACCTTTGGTTAGGAATGTGTTGTTTAATTTCCACATTTTTTTTGTGAATTTACCAAATATCTTAAGATTCTTTATTTGTAATTTCATTCAATCATGGATAGAGAAATACTTGGTATTATTTCAATTATTTGAGATACATTGAGGTTTATTTTATAGCTTAGCATATGGCCTATTCTAGAGAATGGTCCATGTACACTTAAAAACAACTGCTAATGTTGGGTGGAGTGTTCTGTAGATGTTTGTACAAACACAGTCTCTACAACATTTAACTGGATGCTGAATGAGGAATACTGACAATCTACTGCTCCTGAGAATAAACCATAGCCCTCTGATTAGAATATCCCTTTTCACAAATGTCAGTTAGGAAAGGTATCACCATTTTCTTAGCTTCACCTATCAGGAAAGGAGTTTCTGTCAAACAGTGGAAGGGAAAAGGTAGGCAAAAGGCAGGATGTGTTTTTTCTTTTTTTTTTTTTTCATTTTTTATTTACTTTTTTTTTTCAGAATGTGTCTTATATGCCATGACTTTCATTTGTTCTTACCAAGTTTGGTAAGCTTTCTTAAATGTTTCTTTCTTTACTTAAAGAAATAAAAATTTAAGAGCATTTCTATATACATTAAATACATATATATTTTTAATAATTTTCATTGGGTTGCAGGTCCGTGAAGTGCCTCACATTCCCATGCCAGAAATAGAATGTGGTAACATTTTTAATATAATAAAAGCAAGAAAACTTTGAACCTATAATTTTATTCCCAAACAGATCATTATTTAACTGTGAAGTAATAATAAAAATAATTTCAGGTATACTAAATCCCAAATATTTGCCTCAAAAAGAATATATTTTTTAAAAATTCTTGGACAAAATATTCAAAAGATAAGTCTTGAAAGTTACAATAAATGAGCAGTAACAGTGATAAAATATAAATAAATGCCAACCCAGTACTAAAATACTAGACAATAGAAACATGATGCCAGAAAAAAAGGTAGACAAAAGAAAAAACAAGGGTTAAAAAGAGGATTAAATAAATGAGTGTTTTATATCATAAACAGCCACTAAAAATGAAAGTAAAATGTACAAGTTTTAAGTACATAGAAAAAATACATCTTAAACCACTAGAAGAAAATCTATTCAATTGATATATGTATATACAAAGGAAAAAGAAGACAAAAAAACAAGAATACAGAAAATGAAACAATGAATTAGATGCCAGAAAAATTCTAATATCACATTAATTATAACATACATAAATAGAATAAACTTACCAATGAGATGCAGAGATGCTCAAATTGAATACAAAATAAGATTCAACAGTATGTTGTATTCAAAAGACACTCAAAATAAAAAGATGCAAGGTGACATCATCAACGTGGTGACATAAAATATCCACTGGAAAACCCTTGCCAGAAATTCAATGAAAGAAAGAACAAATCTCAGTTATTTAGGACTCTGGAGAAAGGTAAAGACTGGAAAAGGATACCACAAATGCTGAGTCAAAGAAAGTGAAACAGTTTCAGGTAGAAATCTCCCATCCAGAATCACTCAGTCATCTTCCTTCTCCCTCATTCAGTCCCACACAGTTTGAGAAGTACCCAGAGACAGTGGCTGGAATCCCTCTGACCTCCCACCAGGGATGCAGACTAAAAAGGCTCTCATAGCAGTGAGAGAGATCCCTATGTAATTGCAAACAAAAGACCAAAGTTCACAGAGACCCGGAGCACAATACTCCAGAGAGGAATGTCTGAATACAATTGGGTCACAAGGAGAAACTTCCAAAGTAGAGGATTAGGGAGGGAATGGTAGAACCTACTTCTTTGCCAAAAGCAGCAAGCAGCAAGGCAGAAAGTGTCTGAATTAACTGCTTGGGGACCTGGGGTCAGGGGAGGAAATTTCAATACCCAGATCAAAGAAACCTAGAGAACATGGGCAGAGACTTTAATTCTTGCCGTGGCTCCTGGTGCCCATCCCCAACCTTAAAAGAAGCAGTGGCAAGTGGCACAATCCTTCCTGAAAGATAGCTGCAGACTGGAATGGGTGCAGAAGGCCTCCACCCCAAGAACCAGGTGGTTGGGGACATAGACTTGCATTAAGCCAGATATTGGCTGACAAAGTGAGATCGCCACAGTTTCAGATTTTTCTGGTCAGACACTAATAAGTGCTACTGTTTCAAGGGCTCCAAAAATGAAATAGGTAGACAGAGAGCACCATCTGCTAGGCAGGCTGGAAAGAGCAGGGGAAAAATAAGGGCTTTTTTCATGTCTTTACAGACTTTGTCCTAGGCCCATTGGAGCTGGTCTATACCACCTCCATGGATATCCAACCCTATTTTGGCTGAAAACACTGGTGATTCAACTGTCAAAGCCAAAATACAAACCCAAGCAACATCTAAATCCTAGGCAAGAGAGAGAAACTGACCTTCAGAACAGACCCACATGATAATCAGATGACCAGCAAAAAATCACAAAGCACACTAAAACACAGGAAGATATGGCCCAGTCAAAGGAACAAATTTAAAAATCTGTGGAGACACAGAATTTGGTACAACTAATCAAGAAGATCAAACAAAATATTAGGGTTAATAAATAAGTTTAGCAAAGTGCTGGGATACAAGATCAACATGCAAAAATCAGTAGTGTTCCTATACATTAGTAGTGAGCTATTTGTGGAGGTAATAAAAAATTCCATTTACAATAGCAACTAAAAGAATTAAATATCAAGGAATAAAATTAACAAAGTCTGTAAAGGACCTGTATAGAGAAAACTATAAAATACTGCTAAAAGAAACCAAAGAAGACCTAAATAGATGGAAAGACATTTCATATTTATGGATTGGAAGGTTAAATGTTGTTAGTATGTCAATTATACCCGAATTGATCTCCAAATTGAATGTAATACTATCAAAATTCCAAAATCCTACTTTACAGAAATGAAAAAGTTAATTATCAAATTTATTTGGAAGAGTTAAGGGACTTGAATAGCCAAAAAATAACTTGGAAAAGAAGAATGACATGAGAGGACTCATGCTTCCTGACTTTAAAACATATTATAAAGCCACAGTGGTCAAAACAGCATGGTACTGGCATAAAGATAGACATAGTGATGAATGGAATCAAGCTGAGAGTCCAGATATAGACCCTCATATGTATGGTCAGTTGATTTTTGACAAAGCTCCCAAGTCTCAACTGGGACAGAACAGTCTCTTCAAGAAACTGGAATACCCATATTCTTTTGGATATGGGTATCCAGCTTGAAAAACTGGATACCCATATCCAAAAGAATGAAAGAAGACCATTATCTCACGCCTAAAACAGAAATGAACTAAAAATGGATCAAAGGCCAAAATATATGAGAAAGCCCCATAAAACTCCTAGAAGAAAATGTAGAGAAACATTTTCAACATATAGTGATAGGTGGTAGCTTCTGAGACTTTACACCCAAAGCACAAGCAAACAAACAAACAAAAATAGATGAATGGGACCTCCTCAAAAACAAATATTTCTGCTCTTCAAAGGACTCTGTAGAAAAGGTGAAAAGGCAGCTAACTCAATGGGAAAAAATATTTTGAAATCACATATCTAATAGGGGTTTAATATCCAAACTTTATAAAGAAATCCTACAACTCAACAATAAAGGACAACCAAATTAAAAAAAAAAATGGGCAAAAGACATGAGAAAATACAAATGGCTAAAAAGCACATGAAAGAATGTTTGTCTTCACTAGCTATTATGGAAATACAAATAAAAACCACAAAGAAAGATCATTTTACACCTACTAGAATAGCTGCTATTAGACAAACAGGAAACTACAAACATTGGAGAGGATGTGGAGAAATATTATTCACTGTTGGTGGGTATGTGAAATGGTACAACCACTGTGGAAGATGGTTGGAAGTCCCTCAGAAAACTAAATGTAGAGTTGCCTTATGATCCAGCAATCCCACTGTATACCCAGAAGATCTGAAAGCAGGGATGTGAGCAGAACTCGCACATCAATGTTCATAGCAGTATTATTCACAATTTCCAAAGGATGGAAACAACCCAAACGATGAATGGATAAACAAAATGTGTGTACATATGATAGAATATTATTCCGCAGTAAGAAGGAATGAAGTCCTGAAGCATATAACAATACAGATGAATCTTGAGGACATTATGCTGAGTGAAATAAGTCAGATACAAACAGCAAATATTGTATAATCTCACTAATATGGAAAAATTATTATATGTAAACTAACAGACATAAAATCTAGAATATGTTACCAGGAGATAGAACGAGGTTAGAAAATGGGGAGTGGTTGTGCAGAATTTTTAATTAGGTTTAATTTAAAAGTTTGTAAGTGGGTAGAGGTGATCGTAGCATGTTACTGTGAATATAATTAACAGTACCGAATTGTGTGTAATAGTGATTGAAGGAGGAAGTTCATAGGCATGTATGTCACCAGAAAAAAAGTTAAAATTTACATTGTAAGAATGTGTAACAGTGAATCTTGCAGTGGACAATGACTGTGATTAACAGAACAAATATACAAGTGCGCTTGCATTAACTAGAACAAATTTATGAGACTCTAATAATAGAGTAATGTGTGGGAAAAAATGTATGTATTGAAAACTATGGACTAGAGTTAACAGTAATATAATGTTATTTCATCAATAGTAACAAATGTACCACACCAGCACTAGGGGTAAATAAAGGGGCAAATAAGGGACATGGCATATTTTAGGTTTTCTTTTTTATTTTCATTTTTTGGAGTAATGAAAATGTTCTAAAATTGATTGTGGTAATGAATCCACAGCTATGCAATGATACGGGGAGTCATTGATTGCATACTTTATATGCATTGTACAGTATATGACACTATCTCAATAGAAGTGCATTTAAAAATAAAAATAAAATATACAAAATGTTTGACAATAAAAGAATGAAAAATACATTGAAAATAATGAAAGGAAAGTAGGGAAAACAATTTAATATATGAAAAATTATCATCAAGTACAAAAAGTATCTAAAGGAAAAATATGCTATAAAATAGCAAAAAATAAAAGCAAGAAGATATAACTATAATGAACTTGTATATACCTAACAAAATCACCCTATGACACTTAAAGCAAAATTAACAATATAGTAAAGATCTATAGATGAGTATTATTCAACTCTTGGGAGTGGAATTAAGAATTGATGATGTGGAAAGGACACTTATACTCTTAATTTAAACATATGTAGGTACATCTTCTTCCTTACATAGTCTTGTATTGTTTACCTTGTTCTATGCAATTCATTATGGGAGGCACATATACAAATAGGAAGACATTCAAACCGGAATGATGAGGATGATAAATGGACTGACAAAATGTAACAGCCACAACTAGCAGTGATTCGAGCACTTAAAATGTGCCAGGCATAAGTTTTGTAGGCATTTTGAAAATCTACTCCTCACAATTATTCTGGGAATCCTAATATCATACAATTAAGTCCAAAACTTATGTTTCATCTACACTTTACAGTTTTAAAAAAATTTTTTAAAGTTTTTTAAAATTTTGTTGAAGAGTTTAGGGGAACTGGTGATACTTAGGTAGAAAAAGAGATGATTTAATATGTATATTAGTTTCCAAGATCAATTATAACAAAGTGAGTGACTGAAAATCTGAACTTTCTTCTCTCAAACTTCTGGAGGCTAAAGTCTGGAATCATGGCATCAGGGGCTGTGCTCCCCTAAAGGCCCTACTGAAGTGTCCTTGCTGCCTCTTCCAGCTTCTGGGGGTCCCAGGAGTTCCTTCACATGTGGTCACATAATGCTGATGTCTGCCTTCATTTTCAAGTGGTGTTCTTCTCTATGTAAGTCTGTGTCTCTGTGCCCAATTTTGTCACTTCTTATAAGGACACCAATCATAATGGATTAAGGGCATACTCTAACCCAGTAAGACCTCATTTTAACTACTTACATCTATAAAGACCCTATTTCCAAATAAAGTTATGTTATGAGGTTCTTAGTATACATGATATTTGGGGGAACACTATTCAATGAAGTGCAATAGGGAACATAACTAACCTCAGGTATGTGAAAATTCATCATATAAAAATGTTTAGACTTGATCCTTGTGTCATCAATGGTAGAATTATAATTAATTGATATAAGTTACAGGAAGAAATATTTTAATGTAATACAAGGAAAAATTGTTCCCTAGGCTGTCTTGGAAAAGTGATTTCTTCAACTCTGATAATAGTAACATGAAACAAATATGTCTTGGCAGAACAATTATAGAAGGAAGCCAGTCATCACTTAGATGATTGGAATAGAAGATGAAATTTAGAGACCCTTTCAACCCTGAGATTTTATGATGCTTCCATAAGCCAAGTAATACTATCTTGGCACATATCCCAGACTATTAATGTTTCTTCAAAGGCTGCAGCATTACAAAAATAAGAGTACATAAGAACCTAATTTAACAAATCAAATTACAATTCTAAATATGAAATAGCAGATCTGAATTCTAAGCCTTCCTTTGACTTAACTATGGGCTTTTATGTAATGTCATGCAGATGGGATGTGAACAAGTACATCCTCACCTGCCATACCATTCTCTTCTTGGCTGATAAACTTACTATAAACAAGAAATTACCATTACAAAGCAGTTTATATTTTGGCTAATTATTGCCAAAAGTTTGACAATGCTGAATCCAAAATAATTATATTTAGCAGCTGTCTTCCAACATCAATACTTTCAACTGCTGGAGGAGGTATTTTGCCACCACCTTGTCTTTGCCAGTCCAATAAGATGCATTTAAACTAACAATTCAAATATTCTAAAAGGTCATTGATGTGTGAAATAAAATAAATAAATAAATAAAATGAATTTAAATATTCAGATCAGTGTCATATTTTTACTACTTCAAGGTCAGAACCCCAGTGTTTAGCTAAGTACTATTTTCCATTCTTGATAAGTTCTTTTTGGAGGAATATTTCAATTCAACCTGCAGACACGACTGAGGTTCCCCTCAATGCAGAAGTAGCATTTTTCTCCATCTATGCAAAAGTGTGTCAATCCTTACATGTTTAGATTTGATCTTCTGCTACCTAAATATTTCTTTTGTAATCAACAACATGGATTATCATCTTTTCACGCAACTGCTTGAGAATTCAAATAAGAATGAATTAATCCAGAATTTGCAGAAGGTCGTTTGAGAATAACTGAGTCTTACCTTTGTATCAAACAGTATACTAAAGACTTATATGAATCAATTAATATAAACCTCACAACATCCTAAGAATTAGACTCTATTAGTGTCTCTGGATAACAGAAACAAAAGTTTGTGTCTAAAGAGATTAAATAATTGATGTCTCTATGTGATGATATTGTGAGTTATTGATTATATATCAAGAATGGAATGAACATATGGTTAAGGATGTTTGTGTTTGTATGTTGTTATGTTTAATAAATAAAATAATAATAATAATTTACATCTATGATGGGGTATACATGAATTTTATTCAGCCCCTATGCTCGTCCTGTATCATACTTGATCAGTGTTTCTCTCACATTTTGGTTTCAGGACCCTTATACTCTCTTAAGAACTTTGATATTCTCAAAAAGCTTTTGTTTCTGTGGGTTATATCTATTGATATTTAACATATTTAATATTAAAAATGAGATTTTAAAATGTTGAGTTATTTTATTATTACAATAATAACTCATTGCATGTTAATATAAATAATATATTCTGGGAAGAAAAATAAATTTTTCAAGACAAATGAAAAATAGTGAGGAGAAAGACATTGTTTCTCATTTTTTTTAGTCTCTTTAATAGTTATCCTAATAGCAGATAGCTGGATTCTCTTATCTGCTTCTGCTATCAACCTGTTGTGAAATAGCTCTATGCATACACTTGTGGGAAAATGAAAAGTGAAGTAAGTTCTTCACCTTATTGGGGACAGTTTCAAACTTGTGGAGCTCCTGAATTGGTTCTCGGGACTTAGTTATCTGTGGCCATACTTATAGAAAGACCTTCAGTACATTTGCATATATCTACCTTTCACAAATATCTTTAATTGTTAATACAGTTTTAAAGAGGCATTGAAAAAATACATTTTACAAACTTTATGAATGGAATCTTGTCTAACAAAGTATGCAAAACTTTTGCAAAGTCTGGCACGTTGTAATCCTTTAATAACATAGTTATTATTATAATATTATTAACAGTACTAACATACATTTATAAATAATAACCTATAATTTCTAGATTATAACCTAGTAAGATCAGAAAGTATGGCTTTAGAACACAGCCAGAGGAAGCTTTTAATGATGAGAGTAAATATCGCCTCCCTTCATTCAGCAAACACTTGCAATATACCCTGTGCTAGATGCCAGGGATTAAAAAATATCCCAGAATATTAGAAAAATATTAACAAATACATCCAAGAAAATTTGAAAGAATAAATCATAGCTGGATAGCTAACATTGCTTTGTAAAATAAGAAAAAGGTTTACACACTGATGGATTAGTTTGATCTTCCTTAAAGAAGCTTAATAGTGAAGGGTTCAAAGTTTTAACAACTGCTAGTGAAATATTTCTGAGTTATCTTTTTGAGAAGGGAGAAATTTCTATATCACACTGTGCTGGTTTTAAAGGATGTATGGACCCTAGAAAAACCATGTTTTATTCAAAATCCCATTTCATAAAGGCAGAATAATCCCTATTCAATACGGTATGTTTGAAACTGTAATCAAATCATCTCCCTGGAGATGTGATTTAATCAAGAGTAGTTGTTAAGCTGGATTAGGTGACGACATGTCTTCACCCATTTGGGTGCATCTTGATAAGTTTCTGGAGTCCTATAAAAGAGGAAACATTTTGGATAATAAAGGAGATTCAGAGAGAGCAAAGAAGAACAACATAGCCACGAGAAGCAGAGAGCCCACAAGCCAGCAACCTTTGGAGATGAAGAAGAAAAATGCCTCCCAGGGAGCTTCATAAAACAGGAAGCCAGGAGAGAAAGCTAGCAGATGATGCCGTGTTCACCATGTGCCCTTCCAGCTGAGAGAGAAACTCTGACTGTGTTCACCATGTGCCTTCTCACTTGGGAGAGAAACCCTGAACTTCACTGGCCTTATTGAACCAAGGTATCTTTCCCTGGATGCCTTTGACTGGACATTTCTATACACTTGTTTTAATTGGGACATTTTCTTGGCCTTAGAACTGTAAACTAGCAACTTATTAAATTCCCCCTTTTAAAAGCCATTCCGTTTCTCATATATTGCATTCCAGCAGCTAGCAAACTAGAACACACACCAACCTGTAAAATATTTTAAAAGGTGAAATGACCATATGTTTATTTGCACTTTCAACTAATTGACAGAGGGTAAGTGAAAAATGTGCAACATGCATTAAGGAAGAGAAAGATGTTACTTTTTTCTTCTTCTTTAATACTGAAGGAATGGAAGTGCTGAACAAAATCACTAATGAGACTCTGATTTGATTATAACTGGCAGTGTATTGTTTTAAGGAATGAAATATTTTGAAAAAGATAATGTATTTTCTTCTCTATTTGGTTTTATATTAAAAATTCAAATATTACCCATTATACTTCAAGAAATCAAATGTGTCAAGGAAAAAGAAAGTGTAAAATTGTATTGTTTTAATTCTTGGTACCCTAGATTACAATGAATATTTTAAGTTAGCGCATTTTGGTAAAATAAAACATGAATAAACAATAATAATTATATTAACCTCCCACTAAAAAATTGATTAATGAAAAATTGGTTAACAACAAAAAGTTCACTGTGATAAGAGGATCAAAGTGCAATAACAACTCTTTTTTCTCCATTAAAATATCATTTTTATTGAAATTGTATTTGAAGAAAATATTTGCACATAAAGTCTCAGTTTTCAATGAACTATCATTATGCACATGTTCTTTGACTTAAAATGAGAATATTTTAGAAGACTTTTAATGCTCTAAAAATACCTACACTCATTCATTCAACTAGCATTTATTGAAGATCCATTATTTGGAATGCATTCTTCAAGGAACACAGCTAAACAGTACAGTAAAAGAAAAAGGTAAAATCCAGGTCTGTGTGCATTGGAGCTTACATTCTAATGGGAAAGTGAAAGACAACGAACAATTACAATGTTAGGACATGGTTAGAACTATGTGGTGAAATGAGTACGAAGAATATTGTCTATGTAGGGATACCACTATGGCAATGCTTTTTATGTTTATCTTTTAAATTAACAATAAATTGATACTTTTATGAATTTTTACAAGTATAGTTCATGAAATCACAATTACAACAATAGATCCAAAAAACTCCTCTATGCTAACCTTTAATATTCAGGCCTTCTCCCCTCCTCCTAAAGCTTATTTCTTTAAGTATTTTTATAAAAATCTATTTATCATCCCCTGCAATAGTGCATATGTTAGAACTTTTGACATTATCCCATAGTTACCTAAGACTTCATTCATTTTGTTAAAACCTTTTCATTCTCTGATGTTCAGTTAGATGGTGTTTTGGTTTTCTAAAACTGCTGGTATGCAAGATACCAGAAACGGATCGTCTTTTACAAAGGGAGTTTATTAATTTACATGTTTATAGTTCTAAGAAATTAAAAATGTCCAAACTAAGGGATCCAGAGAAAGATACCTTGGCTCTAAAGAAAGGCCAACAGCATCCAGCTTTCTCTTTCACGTGGAAAGGCACATGATGATGTCTGCTGCCCTTCTCTCCTGGCCTATGGTTTCAAACTGCTCTCTCTGCCCCTATGGGTCTTTCTGGCTTACACTGGGGAATTCCCTTTCTGCATGTTCAATCTTCTGTGACTAGGTGTCTCATCCCTATCAGCTTTGAGCTCACTCTTTGTTGTCTTTTATTCTCTTCATACAGGGCTTCAGTAAAAGAACTAAGATCTACCTTGAATGAACAGGGGTCACATCTCCATGGAAATAACCCGAAAAAGCCCTACCCAATAATAGGTTTGAGCCCACATGATTGGATGAAAAGACACAGCTTTTCTGGGGTAAATAATGGTTTTTAACTAGCACAGATGGGAAAATTTCTGCTCATCTACCCTCAAGTTCCTGTGTCATTTCCATTCTGCTATTGAGTTTATCCAGTGAGAATTGAAAATACTATTATTCCTGTGAGTTGTATTTTTTCAGTTTTAAAATTTTCACTTAGTACTTCTTTATCTATTCTTTGAGAGACTACTTTGTTGAGACTTTCTATATTTCTTTTCATATAAAGTGTTTTCACCATTAGTTTTTGGAGCACCTTATAATTCTTGCATTAAAGTCCTTGTGTGGCTGTTCTCTTTCCGCCATCTTGGAGCCTTTGGAGGCCCGCTGGGAACAGGACTTCGAAAGCAGCAAATATATCTGGAAGGCTGTGGTCCAAGGCCATTTTTGCTGGCTATAAGCAGGGTCTCCAGAACCAGAGGGAGCATATAGCTCCTCTTAAAATTGAAGGCGTTTATGCCTGAGATGAGACTGAATTTTATCTGGGCAAGAGGTGTGCTTATGTGAACAAAGCTAAAAACAACACAGTGACTCCTGGTGGCAAACCTAACAAAACCAGAGTAATCTGGGGAAAGGTAACACGTGCCCATGGAAATAGTGGCATGGTTCGTGCCAAATTCCAAAGCAACCTTCCTGCTAAGGCCGTTGGACACCGAATCTGTGTAATGCTGTACCCCTCAAGGATTTAAACTTATTGAAAAGTAATAAATAAAATTACAGATTTGTTTAAAAAAAAAGTCCTTGTGTGATGATTCTAATATCTATGACATATTGGCATGGGTGTCTGTCAATTTTCTACTCCCATAGGAGTGAGATGTGCATGGCTTTTCATATGCTGAGTAATTATGCATTATGTCTTGGCCATTTTTAATAGTATATATATCAGTTTGAAAATGTTATGCACCCCAGAAAAGCCGGGACCTTTTCCTAATCCAATCTTCTGGGACCAGAGCTATTATTTAGGGTGGAATCTCTGATTAGATTGTTTCCATGGAGTTTGATGCATTCAATTGTGGCTGTGAACTTTTAATTAGATTGCTTACATGGAGATGTGACACACCCAATAATGAGTGTGAACTTTTGATTAGATGGAGATGTGACTCTGCCCATTCCAGGTGGTATTGAGTAGTTTATTGAAGTCCTTTAAAAGAGGAAACATTTTGAAGAGAGTTCAGAGTCAGCAGAGATGCAGATACAGACTTTTGGAAATGCAGAAGCCCCAGGAGACACAGATGCTTCAGAGCTGACAATGACGGAGACATTTTAGAATGTCGACAGAGATGAAGAAGCCTAGACATCTGCATTTGGAGATGGAGAGTTCAGCAGATGTGCCTCCTCATGGGATACTAAGCAAGCCAAAACTCAGAGTTATAGCCAGGAGTAACTAAGTGAAGGCTCACAGATGCTTAGAGAAGAGACCACTGACATGAGAAGCTGGAAGCAACAGAAGAAGGAACAAGGACCAGCAGATGTCAGCCACATCCCTTCCCACATGGCAGAAATTGTTCTTTCTTGAATTTTGGTATCTTTCTCTGGGTGCCTTAGTTTGGGCATTTTTATGGCCTTGGAATGATAAACCTGTAATCTAATAAATTCCCTTTTTAAAAGCCATTCCATTTTTGGTATATAAAATCCCAGCAGCATTTAGCAAATGAGAACACATTTTGGTACCAGAGAAGTGGAGTACTACAGTTTACAAATACCAAACATGTTGAAGCAGGTTTCTACACAGATAAGGGGAAGATTCAGGAAGAATTGTGAGGAGGTAAATAGGGAAGGCCTAGGTTGTACTGAAAAGACTATTGGTAGAGATGTGTACTCTAAAGATACTTCTAATAAGGACTTAGACATAAACGATGCATGTGTTATTGCAAACTGAAGGAAGATGATCCTAGATTAAAAGTGGGAGAGAATTTTGCAAAATTGATTACTGGTATTGCATGGAAGGTAGAATTTAATGGCCATGAACTTGGCTATTTAGGAGAAGGATTTCTAAATTAAATATGGAAAATGCAGCCTGGATTCTCCTTGCAGTTTATAGCAAAGTGTGACAGGAAAGAGGAAAGCTGAAAACTGAACACTTGGGTACAAAGAAAGCAGAAATTGATGGTCTGGAAAATTCTGGGTTCCAAGAAAGGGAGGGTGGGCCATGATGGCTTAGTAGCAGAGTTCTTGCCTGCCATGCCAGAGACCTGGCTTTGATTCCCGGTGCCTGCACATGCAAAAAAAAAAATGTAAAAAGAAAGGGAGACCCCAGCGAATAGTGTCCCATATAAGGATTAGCCAAACATGTAACCAGTCAGCCATTAGAAGACAAGCCAGAACTGTACATGGAGTTATCCAGAAAGGATTTGTGATAAGTCCTATTGTCTGATGGATATGAACCCAGTACACTGCATGGATAACCAACAAGAGAGTTGTGGAATATGTATAAATGGAATCACTGCCAGTCAGAGCTAAAAGGGACACAAAAGAGGCAACTTGAAAGAAAAATGACTTCAGAGTCAGAACTATGGAAGCTAAGGTCTGGAGCCAGGAAACTTTGGACCTATCCTATGCACTTGTAGAGGATGAGTTTGCCCCAAAGGCAGAGGGCAGGCCTTCTGCCTTGATCTTCAGGAAAAGTTGTAGTGCCCCAGGCCTCAGAGAAGGTGGAGCACATTTCTTGAAGATTAGGGAGAGTCTTGCTGCTGCCCCATTGGTCTGAGGGGGTTGAGTTGTGTCCTAGAGATGATATACAGTCCAGGTGTTGCCTTGATGCTTGGAGAGGGTGAAGCTGAGAAAAAGGCAGTCTCCTTAAGGTTCCCCAAAGTTGCAACCCTCAGCCCAGTGTTGGAAAGTACAGAGCCAATGTGTAGGCCTTGAAAATGGTGGGACTGCTGCTTTCTAAAACCCCATTGGTAAATGTCCCTCAACTTTGAAATTAATGGAGTTTGCCCTGCTGGTTTTAGGAACTGTTTTGTACCTTTGACCCTTATTTTTCTTCCAATATTACCCTACAAAAATGGAAATGTGGATACTACAACTATTCCTCCTTTGTATACTGGAAGCAGACAACTTGTTGCTGAGGTTCACAGGTCAAAAGACAGAGGAAATTTTTCTTTGCTTTAATACAGACCATGCCTATAATTGATTGACCAGATTTTGTACATTTTTTACTTTGTATCATATTTGTATTGTTATTGAAATTATTTAAAGCTTTTGTGATATTGCAATATAATTAATCTATTTTGTATATGGAAAGAATATATCTTTTAGGGGTTGAGAAGGTGGAATATGCTAGGTTGAAATTGTTATGTACCCTAGAGAAATAATCATGTGGGACCAGACTTATTGTTTACAGTGGAGCTTTTGATTTGATGGTTTCCATGGAAATTGAACCACTCAACTGTAGTTGTAAACTTCTGATTGGATTACTTCCATGGAGATGTGACACACCCAATTATGGGTATGACCTTTACATGAGATGGAGATGGGACTCCACCTTTCAAGGTGATTCTTGATTAGTTCACTGGGATCATTTTAAAGGGGAAACATTTTGGAAAGAGCTCAAAACTGATGGTGATGCTGGCACAGATGCGGATGAGAGGCCCCAGGAGACACAGTTGCTTCAGAGCCAACAGTGACATAGACATTTAAAGATGCTTGAGTGCTGACAGTGAGAGCAGACACCCAGACACAGGCATCAGGAGATGCAGAGCCCAGCAGACATTGCCATGTGCCTTCTCATGAGATATTAAGCAAGCCAGAACCCAGAGATGTGTACCAGAGTCATTGAATGAAGGCCCACAGATGCACAGAGAGAAAAAGCTGGCATCAGAAGCTGGAAGCAACAGAGGTAAGAGCAAGGACCTGCAGACACCAGCCATGTGCCATCCAATGTGACAGACATGGCCTTTCTTAAGGCAAGGCATCTTTTTCTGGACATCTTAATTTGGACATTTTTAAGGCCTTATATCTGTAAACTTGTAACTTAATAATTCCCTTTTTAAAAGTTATTCCATTTCTTTTATATTGCATTCTGGCAGCATTTAGCAAACTAAAACAATATAGTATGAAACTTTGGATCCTATTTAATTCTTGTGAAGAAGGTTGTTGTTGTTGTTTTCCAGTGGGAGTTAACCCAATTGGGTTTAAGGTGGGGATTATTGCATTACTGAGCTCCTACTTTTCCACAATGTTCCTAATTATGTACAGAATTACTTCCCTGTCGGGAAGATAGGGCTTTATTTACTGTATTCTATTTTATACATCCCCTAACTAGAACCAGGCCTGGATCCATGTAGTTGGAGGAAACTAAACAAAAATAGCAATTGTATTTGCCTCAATCTCTTGGGACTACAGCTCCTCTTATTTGTGAAATAGGTTCTTGTCCAGTAGAGATTTTAGGCACTTGCAGTTCTTTGCTGTTGCCACTGCAATTGCCAGCCTGGGAGCTGAAGCATGAAAGAACAGAGGATTGGAAAATGGGGGACTTCCCTTTTATCTGTCTGAGAATTAGGTGTGTCTTTTTTTATTCTGAAAACCAGAATTAGAAGTCTTCTTCTGTGTCTTTCTATGTACAGAGAGAAAGAGTCAATGAATAATGATGGAAAAATTGAGATTTTGAATATATTTTAAAGATAGGAACTACATTGGGTATGAAATAAAGAGAGAAGCCATGATCTAAACATGTAGAAGGGGCTGCCATTTGTATGACATGCATGGACATAAGATATAAGGGAAGATTTAGAGTTTAATTTTGGTCATTTTAGGCATTTTGGTCATTCTCACATGTATAAGATCTCCCAATGAAAAATTGAGAAGCAGTTAGGTATATGAATTTGGAGTTTAGGAAAACAGTTTGTGTCAGGTATGTAAGATTGGGAGCCATCAGATGGCAATTAAAGCCAAAAGATGATAAAATCACAAAATAAAAAGGTATGTGTGTGTGTGTATATATATATATCTGTATATATTATATATATATCTGTATATGTGTATATCTATATATATATATCTATATCTATATATAGATATAGATATATATATACATACAGAGAGGAAGCTGAAAGATGGAAAAACAGAGACTTTTACCATTAAGAGATCAAGGAGAAGAAAAAATCTCAAAAAATAAGCTATGGAGTAACTAGGGGCATAAGAAAATAATTGAGAGGAAAATGCCTTATAAGCTGAATGAAGAAAGTATATTAAGGAAAAAGGACTAATTAACTCTGTCAAATATTTCTGGCAGGTCAAATTAAATGGAGATTGAAAAAAAATCACTGGTCATAAATGATTTTACAAAAGTGATCTTGGTTAATGCCTGATTGCACTGCATTTAAGAGAAAAAATACTGAACAAAAATAAATAAGGTTATAATACTAAATTATGATAACTTTAATAAATACACTGAAACTTTATTTCACAGATATTTTTGGAGAAGACAGTATCTACATAATGAAAATTTCAGATAATTAATACTTAACCAACTGTAGTTAATTTGGATAAACTATTTCTGAACTATGGTTCTTATTCTGTTCTTTTGTTAATCTTATAAATGGCATATGAAGGTAATTTCTTTAGGATTCAGTTATAAGTTAGATTGTAAATTATTATGTGAGTCTATAAAAGATGTGTTTTTCCATCTTTCATTTTTACTAACATCCTTATTTTCTGGCTTAATATTGTGTTCTTTTCACCCAAATCCCTTTATCTAATTTGTGGTGTTTAATTTGTCATTACAAGAGAGCAGTTATACACATTTATTAGAAAAGGATATATCTTAAAAGACTATGGTGCTAAATAAATTTCTTTAGCCATTGTGCTGGTTTGAAGCTGTTGTGAACCCCAGAAAATTCCATGTTCTTTAATCCATTCCTAGGGGTACAGACTTACTGTGGGTGGGACTTTTTTTTTTGTATGGGCAGGCACAGAGAATCGAACCCAGGTCTCCATCATGGCAGGCAAGAACTCTGCCTGCTGAGCCATCATGGCCCACTGTGTGGGTGGGACTTTTGATTAGATTATTTCAACTGAGATGTGATCCATCCAATTCAAGGTTAGTCTTAGTCCTTTCTTGAAGTTCTTTACGAGACGATAGAAGGCCAAATATATATTATATATAACTTAGAGAGTGACACCCAGAAAGAAGCATCCAGAGACATTTAGAGAAGGTTTACATAGAAAAATACCCAGAAATGCTATGAGAGGATCCTCAGAACTCCGAGAAGTGGCCACTGGAACCAGGAGCTGAAAGCAATGAAACCCAGCAATGAAGAACCAACCAGCAGACACCAATCCTGTGGCTTGCTATCCAACAGAGGAATCCCAGATGTCAGCAAACTTTCTTCAAAAGAAGGTATTTTCCTCTTTCTGCATCAATTTGACCTCATTTTCACAGCCTTAGTAGTGTAAATTTTTAAAATAATAAATCTCAACTGTTGAAAGCCAATCTATTTCTGCCATATTGCATTCCAGCAACTTTAGCAAACTGAAACAACCATCTTTCAAAAAATATTAAATAAGAACTTCAGTGCACCATCACACACACAAAATGTTTGGGCCCATTTCCTGTTTCTTGGTTGTCCTTAAGATTTGAGATTACCAGAATGTGACCTCTGAATCTGAATAGGAGGTGTTATTTTCATATTTTCTTTGTATTATCACTGTCAAAGTATTCTGGAATAAGATACAATATGAATAAAATAAAAGGATTATGAGTAATTTTGTACAAAGTCTGACCTATACCTATATATATATAAAACATTTGAAATATATTAAAAAGTACTAATATGGGCAGGTCACGGTGGCTCAGCAGGTAAGAATGCTTACCTGCTGTGCCCGAGGACCTGGGTTCGATTCCTGGTGCCTGCCAATGTAAAAAAAAAAAGTACTAATATTTGACCCCCTGTATGCCATATCATGTTTTCTCTTTTCAATTATCATGCAACTATATTGACATAGATATTACTATCTGTTTTAGTTTCTTTGTTGTTAAAGCAAACACCATGCAGTGAATAAGCTTAAACAATGAGAATGTATTGGCTCATGATACTGAGCTTAGGAGAACTCCAAAATCTAGGCATCATGAAGATGCTTTCTCTCAGAAGACTGGCATTCTGAAGCTGACTGTTGATGATCCTTGGTCCTTGGCTATTCTATCACATGGCAGCCTCTCTTGGTCTCTCCAATCTCTTTTGCATACCAGTAACTTTTAATACCTGGTTGTTCCATCTAAGGCTTTTTGCTCCCTCTGTGACCTTCTTTATAAAGCTTTTAAGAATAAGATTAAGACCATTCCTGGGCCACTGTATCTGAAGCAATCTCATCAAAAAATCCTATATATGTATAAGAGATTATGTTTAAGAACGTGGTTTTCTGGGGTACCTAGCTTCAAAACACCACAATTATCTTTGTTTTGTGTACAAATAAACTGGCTTAGGAATTGGTTATATTGCTTAGGATGATAATGGCTATAATATAGAGATCTGTGATTTTAAGAACTTATGAAGTGAGTGAGTGCTAGTGCTTACATAAATATCTGTTCTGTTAAGTGAAATAGGAACTATAAATCAAACTACTCAAAGTTTCCTAGATATATCATGATAATTAATCCATTGGAAGATGTTATACAGCCAAGGAAAGAGAGACTAAAGCTAATTTCCTAGTATCTCTTAACTTTGCCTGAATTTGGATAAAAAAGGATAATGTTAAAAGTGCAACATGCATAAAGGAGAAAACAACTTTGATCTTTGGGCAAAGACAAAAAACAGATGATAGTGGAAAAATATTAAAAAATATGTAACTGACCTATGATACTGATTCCAGAAGATCATAATAATAACATTAACAAATTTGGTTGAATGGGGTTAAATTGTCTACTGACCAACAGGACGTTAAATGCTTTTACCTTGTGGTAATTTTTCAGATGATAGTGGAAAAATATAAAAAAATATGTAAGTGATCTATGATAATGATTCCAGAAGAAGATCTTAATAATAGCATTAACAGACTTGGTTGAATGGGGTTAAATTGTCAACTGACCAGAAGGACGTTAAATGCTTTTACTTTGTTATAATTTTTCAAGAATAGTTTATTGATTTGTTTCAGGTTACTAAACCTGCTGGAATGCAATTTACTAGTAATGGGTTGGTTTTATTAGGTTACAAATTTGCAGTTTTAAGTCCATGAAAATGTCCAAATCAAGATATCAAGAGGAAGATACCTTCTCTCAGAAAAGACTGCTGGCATCCAGGTTTCCTTTGTCACATGGGAAGGCAATGGAGACATCTGCTCGTCTTCTCTCCAAATGTCTCAATGGCTGTATCCAAAGTGTCGCTAAGTCTTCCTTTTTTTCTTAGCTTCTCCCAGGACATTTTCCTTCTAGCTGTCTCTCTCCATGGGCTCTTTGACTGGACTCCAGTAAAGATTTAAGACCCAATTTGAATGAACTGAGTCACCTCTCAATTGAGATGGCCTAACCAAAAGGTCCCACTCACAATAGGTCTGTACTACAGGAATGGATTAAAAGTACATAGTCTATTCTGGGGTATATTACAGCATGGTGAGATTCATTTGTTAGTTTGTTTTCCCATGTGTATATTTCTAAAACCATTGTAAACACTGAATGGCCAATATCACTCTAACTCATACCCACGGCATCTGTAACCTATCCAGCTAAGTGAACCTTGATCTTGGAGACAGGAGATCTTGTTGCACTACTAAATACTTAATTGAGCCTCAGTAAATTATTTCACATTGTTCTTAGTATTCTCATCCATAATATAAATACCATTTTAACTAGAGCTCTTTGATTCCTTGGGATCCAATTTTCTCATCTAAGACAAACATGATTTTCAACCTTTTATGTCCCTTCCTAACAAAATAAAATAGAGTCTAAATCTAAGAAATTTTCATTTGTGTATAATCTGTATTTATATACAGTTCCTGAATAACAATAAAAAATCTTTTCGTATTCACCTGTCTGAGGTATAAAATTTAACTCAGGCAGATACCTCCCCCCTTCCTAGATTTTTATTTCCATGTCTCTGTTCTTTACAAGGTTGCAATTATCCTTTCTGGCTCACTAATCCTTTTCCTTTGTCTCATATTCTATCATTCTGCTGATAATATGTGCGCTGATGCCTACTAACCATTATGTCACGTTTTGCAGTTAGGACGACTGAGGAGTGCAGGAAGGAATAGATATTGAATAAGATGAGTGCTATTGTTTCAGCACTTTAAGGACTAGAAAGACCACAGATGGGGTCAGATGTGAGTGGGATAATAACAGAAATAAGTATGGCACATGCAGATTATGACTGAAAGAGAGATTAGCAATCACATCTGTTGACGTGGACCAAATAATGAAAGAATTTTAATCACACACAACTACCTCTTTTCCTGAAAGTATAACTCTAGAAATCAAGAATAGAAGCACACTATAAAAAAGAACTAATATTTTTAGAAGAGTAATTTTGTTGGTGTCAGGGTTGGCTTCATGGCACAAAAGAAGCAATAAATAAGCTGGATTTGGTGATGTTACATTTGAATTTCTTTCTACATCTGTTTTATTGCAATAAATAACATTTAAATTATTTTATGTACTTGACAAGAATAAGTCTGCAAGCAAATCTGGTGACATTCCTTTTTAGGATTCCTTTTTTGGTCACTTGAACTATAAGGGGGTGGTAAGGGCGCATGCTATTTATTTAGAGCAAATATTTTCTATTATTGGAAAAACACCAACACTCAAATAGCTTAGTGCCATCAGCCCAAGTGATTTCTCTTCAAGAGCACTAATCGCAAGCTAATATCAATAAAAAAATAGTCAAAAGGAGAGAAAATTGTGAAGGTAAATGATTAAAGTCATGAAGCAAATATGGATAACTAAGAGCATTCAAAACATAAGAAAAATGCTCAGAAATCAGTCATTTTAGCCCCTGAAAATTTACAATATTTTATGTCTAACTTACGTTGACTTTTATCAAAAAAAAATTCACATATTCATTGAAATAAGATAAATTATTTGAAAGGTTTGGATATTTTGGATTACTTTATAAAAATCACCTTGCCCTTTAGGAAAGAAAAGTCTACCTAAAAAATATTTACGTTTCCCAAAAAATGATTTCAAAAAAATAAAAACTTTAAAATAATAATAATATGATGAGAGAGTTACTATAGCAAAGTTTTTAAGTAATATAAAACATCTGATATTACCTAATACAGAGTTTCCAGTGAAGGAGAATAAAAGCCTGGGAGTTCATATTTACTAAGCTTTATATATATAAAACACTGTGTTATATTTTATTTTTGGTATTTCATTTTATCCTCAAGGTAGGGAAAAAAAAACCTGTGAAATGAGCAGTTGCTCTGGAGTTACTGGGGGAAAAGTAAGGTTCAATGTACATATTCATAGGAAGAGTGAAATATTTCTATCTCCATTTCTATTTCCATCAAACTATGAACAACTTTGGAGTTCAGACTATCATCTATTTTAAGCAGTAAATGATAAGGTCCTTCTCCGTGTTAGCTTTATCTGAATTACTTGGGTGAAGTTTAAAAGTTCATCAAGTCATGTTTATTTACAAGGACGCACGTGTTTGATTGTGAGAGTGCACAAGCAGGAAGCACATGTTATAACAGCCAATATTCTCCAATGTGACATGTTGTCACATAAAGCATATTCCATTTTTCTCTCACTCATGGTGACTGTCTATGTGGAACTGAGGTGGCAATTTCTGAATTAGCAAAGACAACTAAACTAAGAATGAAGGCAAATAATATATTGTAGCATATCAAAGGATGTTTGTCAAGTCCAAGTACATCTAAGAATCTGGACCTGCAGCCAGAAATTCTAATTTAAGCTATATTAAAATAAACCTGTGAATTTCCAAATAGCAGCTATAGTGTTTTGTTTTGTTTTTTTACATGATGGCTTCTTCCTAATCCAGAGATGACAGTGGGCATATCATGGCAGCATCTTTCAAGATTTTTCACATTCTGGTGTTCCTTAGGCTGATGGGAATTTTCACCCTTTCTCTTTTCCCCTAATCATTACCTAAACGTTGCTTACAGAGATCGGATAACAAGCAGAAATGACTTTTAAATAGCTTATCAAATGCTGTGTTGTTTATGGTTTTTAGCAAAAAGAAATTCTTGACCTTAAAATTAGTACTTCAAATCTGTGGGAATATCAAAATTATTTGGTAGATGCTCTTAGAACAATGGAGTAGTCATTTGGAGAAAAACCAAGTTGGAGTTCCACCTCTCCTTTTACTCTAAAATGCACGTCAGATAAATGAAAGATTTCACAATGAAGAATGAAACGATAAAAATCATAGAAATAAACACAAGTTCTTTTTTTCATTCTTCTTTTTCGAAAAAAAATAGAGAATGTCTCTAAATTTTCAAAACTCTGAAGTTATAAAGAGAAATGTCTGATGAATCAAATATATAAAAAATGTAAATGGGCTTCTTGTCCTAAAACACCATCCACAAAAAGAAGAATAAATGACAAATTGAGGACATTTTAAAAATCCCTATCAAAAACCAAAGTTCACTTTCTGGAATTAACAAAGTCTCCACAAATCAATAACAAATAGAACAATGCTCCAATTGAAAAATGGTGAAAGACATGAATTGACAATTCCTTCCTCCCCAAATTTTTCCTTAAAAATAGAAAACAAACAGTTTCAATTACTTTCACAATAAAAGAGGCATACAAATTAAAAGTACTAGATCATGTTTCACCCTGAACAATTAAAAAAAAACAAAACGGGCGACATTGTGATGGATGTGTGAGAAACAACCATTTAATTTGTGTGGCTAGGAAGGAAACTGGTGTCAGTTTGGTAAAGAATAATTAAGAATATCTATCAACAAAAAGATGTACATGCTTCTTGATACAGCAATTTCAACTTCAGGTCTTTTTGCACATATATAAATGCATGCATTAAAATGAATATTCACTGCAGCCTTGTTTATAATAGAAAAAATTGGAAATAATCTATAAATTTATTATTAGGAGACTAGTTAAATAAGTTATGGCATACATATAAAACAGAATAGTATACAGCTGTGTATAAGAAACAAAGCTCTATACTTACTCTATAGCAAAATGTCCAAAGTGAAAAAAAGGCAAAATAGTGTGTAATGCATGTACCATTTACATATAAAATATATATGTATATCTATTGGTTTGTAAGTGTGTAAAAGGTCTCTGAAAAGCTGCTGATAATAGCATTTGCCTACTGCAAAAGAACTGAGTGTCTCAGAGACAGTGGTGAGAAGAAGCAATGTTTTTGTAATAATCTAAATTATATGTCATGTACATGTAATACCAAATTAGATAAGACAAAAAGACTGGACATGCTGAACATTTATTTTATAGCACTTATCTCCATCTCTATATCTATATTTAACCATATATAAACACATGCACACACACCCAGGCACTTCTCTCTAGGTGGTCTCCTTTTTATTACTGCTGAGCTTCATGAGCCATCCACCTTGGCAAGCCGATCGGTACAAAGAAAGAACTTGAATCAGCATTATAGGTTCTGTCTGAGATGCCCAGCTTTGATATTTATTGACAATATAAAATTGGGAGTAGCCTCATCTCTTTTTGTCTCATTTTATCTCATCTACACCATACAGCAAAGATAAAGCCTTATTTTAATGTGAAGGACCATGTGTCCTATTCATTTAGGTCATGGCTTTGGGGACATGGCTCTGAATTTAAGTTCTTGTTCTATTATTTCTTGGCTTTGTGTCTTTAACTAGTGCCTCAAACCAGCTATGCTTTATGTTCGTAAGTTAAGACATGAGGATAATAGTAGTTAGTACCTACCTCCTAGCAGTACCAATGATTGGGACTTAGTAAAGTCAAGTGATTTGGTCATCGACACAAATTATTACATGCTGAGAAGACTAGGTTTATTGTCTGATTAACATTAATAACTTATTTGCAACATCATAGAGTACATTCTCAAACAGAATTTCTCTGATAACAAATTAAAGAGATAAATACACACCTAATAATTTTGTAGCTTGTTGTGGGGGGTTGGTGGTGATGCATTTGCTAGAAATTGAACCTTGGTCTCCCTCATGGCAGGCGAGCATTCTACCACTGAACCACGACATGGAACTTAAAAAAAAAAAACAACTTTTAAATACTTTGGGGATATCCAGAATGTTGATTGTGGAGTATTTTATTAACTTTTATTGATTTAAAAGGGTGAAAGCTGAAACATCTTACCACACATTTTTGTGATACATTTTTTCTCACTTCCTCTAAAAAAATGGCATTTAACAAAATAATTTGAAAATGAAAATAAGTCAAATTTACTTCTGTCATGCACTTTTGTGAGAGAGAGGCATTTGTAGGTAAACCTCGGGATAACTAAAGATATATGATACAAGTTGATTAGAAATTAATAACATGAACATATATATGTTCACATATATATGCATATCAGCTTTGTTCAAAAAGCATATGTCCTTTTCTGTGCATTTTTAAAATTGTATCTTGTTTTTGGAATGTTGGAAATATCTTCAATGTTTTCCCCCCCAAATTAAAACATTACTACTAATGCTGTATAATAAAAATAATCTTTCAAAGTGGTTTTGATTGATTGACAATTCACAGCCATTTTGACCAAAAGACTATACACTAATCCATACAAATGGTTTTCTTCAAGAACCCATAGTTAGAGCATGAAAACATAATACAGTGTGTACCAGACCCAATTTCATGGCTGCCATTATGGCCTGAATTGAATCCTCCAGAAAAGATACATTTCAAATATATTTCAAACACCTCCAAATATATTTTAAATCCTTACTGATATACAGAAAACACTTCTTCAAGTCCTAATTCCCAGTCATGTGAATGTGAACATTTGTAAATAGAATTGTTAACGTTATTATTCAAGATGAGGTCAAACTGGACTAGGTCAGGTCCCCAATCCAATATGATTGGTGTCTTTATAAGCAAGGGAAATTAGGACACAGAGAAACAAGGAGAGACAGAGAAAGAGAGAGAGAGAGGTGTCAATGTGATGCAGGTAGAGATTGAGCTCTGCCACTAACCAAGGGACACCATGGGGCACCAGTCAACCACCAAAAGCCAAGGAGATGCATGGAATGGGTCCTCCCCTTTAGGAAGTAGCATGGTCCTACCAGCACCATGATTTTGAACTTCAAGCCTCCATAATTGTGATAGAATAAATTTCAGTCAGTCTATTAGCCTCTGGTACTTTGTTACAGCAAACTAAGATAGGTACCAAATAGTTTTGCTATTTAAAGTGTTCCCTTTGGATATGACATTCGAGCCTACCATCATCACACTCAATGGTAAATTTATTTTATCATCTTCCCTTTAAGTCTCCTTTTTACTACCCTAAAAGATCAGCCAAGTTTTCAGATACTTAAATTTTCCTCAGAAATCAAAATTAGTATTGAAAGCCATTGGTATGGAGAGAGAAAAGTAAATAGAATAGATATCATTACCCTGTAGCCATACCTCCAAATATATTTGAAATCCTTATTGATATACCGAATGTGGTAGTTGTATTCATTTGTCAACTTGGCCAGGTGAACATGCCTAGTTCTGTTGATGCGGACATGAGCCAATGGTACGTGAACCTCATCTGTTGCTGATTACATCTGCAGTCGGCTTGAGGCGTGCCTGCTGCAATGAATGACGTTTGAGTTCATTGGCTGCTCCTTAAATAAGAGATTGCAACGTAGCACAGCCCAAGCAGCTCAGCATACCTCATCTCAACACTCACAGCTCAGCTCAGGCCTTTGGAGATGCAGAAAGCAATCACCCTGGGGAAAGTTGTGGGAACCCAGAGGCCTGGAGAAAAGGCCAGCAGAGACCATCCTGTGCCTTCCCACGTGAGAAGGCACCTCAGTGGAAAGTTAGAAAGAACCTCAGTGGAAAGTCAGCTGCCTTTCCTCTGAAGAACTAATAAAATAAAATCCCTTTTATTTATTAAAAGCCAATCCATCTCTGGTGTGTTGCATTCCAGCAGCTAGCAAACTAGAACACCAAAAAATATAAGTCAATAGCATTGTTCAAGTATAGAGTAGAAAAAAGAAACACAGAAAGTACCTTTGTAGGGAACTGTAAAATAAATTCTTTTCATTTAGGTAAGAGATGGTTTAGGAAAAACTATAAAATGAAATAAACAGCACTCAAGAAAATTCAACCGACATGTACTTGAGGTCAAAGTAAATTATTCCAGTACATTCCTTAATCCCAAATGTTACCCAGAATTTGGAAATGTATTCATGGTACGTTGAATTACATACCCCAGAAAAAAAAAATGTTCTTAATCCATTCCTTTGTGTTTGAACACATTGTAAAGAGGACCTTTGGAAGATGTTATTTTTAATTAAACTGTGGCCCACCTGAGTGAGGTTGGGCTTTCATATTTAGTATCACTGGAAGCTTTATGGAGAGAAAGCCACCAGGAAGAACAAGAAGCTAGAAGTCAACGAAACCAAGAGAAAAAGGATAGGACACCACCATGTGACAGGGAAAGCCAAAGGTCAAAGCTCCTGGGCAGCCAGCCCCAGAAGGGCCACGGATTTCAGGAAGAAAGCATCTTCTTGCTGACACCTCTTATTTTAGCCTTCTGATAGCTTTAAATGTGAGTGGACAAATTCCCATTGTTTCAGCCAAGCCACTGCACTTTTGTTTTAGCAGATGGAAATAAGACAATATTTGAAAAAAAAAAAATCAATTTATACTTAGCATTCTTGGTCATTGGATTAAAACATATTTTTAACCACTGAAATTGCACAGTAGTTGACAGTAAAACAAGGATCCAGAATACCTGTCCATTGGATCAAAGCAATTTCATGTTTCATTTTACTTGTTAAGCAAATATAAATGAAATAAAGCCATTAGTTACAGGGTTGTTAGCAGCCTGTGGGGTTTTGACTAGGTTTGCTGGGTGAAGATCTGAATTTTGAGATGCTTCATAGTACTCTCTACCCTCTACTACCTATTCAGTTCACAACACCTAGAAACAATACATCCATTTCAAATGATTGTGAAGCCCATAGTCATAAAGTTACATAATTTTGTACTGGCAAAAGTACTCATAAATTTCTCCAAATGTAACATAGAAATCATTCTGCTAACTGTGATATATAAGGGTGCTTTGTACGATATTCCTCAGTTCCTTTGCCAAAATCGTTGGGACTGCTTTATGTTCTTGAAGAACACAGAATGACCATGGTATAAATATTTGCTGCTAGGCCTTTTAGTGAAATGTCTTCAAATGTGGACCTTCAACTCAAGTTTGAAAGAAGGGCGTGCAAGGGCTTCACAGGAAACAATTTGTTCACGTGTCTCAGCCATCATACTCGAAGGTATTGTTACTATCAAAAGAGTCAAACTTCTAGAAGCTGTCAACAGATGTTCCAAGAGATTCCCTGAGGCTTTTCTGTTAAAATAACTGCCAGTACATCAAACCTATAATTGTTGTCAATTCTCTAATGAGCAGTAAATGTTTCCCCAAAACATTATTACCTCCTAGAATATCTTTTAGTGATGAAATATCACTAGATTTCATCGCTAGAAGGTTACAGAAACAAAGAGTAAGGTATACAATTTAGGGATTAATTAAACTGAACATATTTTCTTTTGTGTAAATTATATTCTCGATTAAGATCTTTAAAAAGTTATAGAGATTGTAGCTGCACTGTGAATAAAAAACCAAAGCCTCACACATATCTGAGTGTCCAGCATCATCAACTCATTCCTGCTTCAGCTGTGAAAACTTTCTAAACTATGTCCTTATCAAACTAAGCCATCATTAATGCTGTTTGAGTATTTAGCAAACGTTTCTGATCATAAAAAGGACTGAGCATTTCTTAAACATACAGATTCTAAGCCAACCTAAAACTTTCAGAATCTGCATGTTTAACAAGTATGTCATTTCTAGGATGGACGCATTTGAGAAACAGTGCTTTCATTTTCCCAATTCCACTGAATAATGATTCTTCTATCCAGTGGCATTTTGAGTGAAGATCTTTTAGTTCAAAGTTTCTATTACCCTTTGAATTATCCAAAGTTTTATGTAAATCTGCTTTCTAGAATTCTAGATATGAAAGCATTGCCACACTATTCAGGTTAAAAAAAAGGGATAAATACAAAAAACGACTAAAAGTCTCCCACTTCATTTCATGATAATCAAGTAATGGAGTGAAAAAAAAAAGAAAAATATGGGATTGGTATTTCAAATGTCACTGAAGGACTTAATATGGCAATAATACTTGTATTTCTATAAGCCAACTTTTGAGTACATTGTTTAGAAAAAAAAAGCCTCAAGCATTTTGAAGGTAACTTAATATTAATATCTATTTATTTCAAAAAACAAAACAAAACCAAACAACAGCAAAAAAAAATTCTGTGCTATTTCATTATTCTCTGGGAGAAGCAAAATTAAAAATTTGAAAAAAAAGGATATTAGGATGCCAATGAGTTGTTGATTTATCATTCAAAGGAATGCATTATAATATACACTTGTTTGAGTAATAAATATCTAGTAAATACAGTTATCATTGTATAATGTGGCCTCAGTAATTTTTAACAAATTATTTTTGCCTTCTTCACAAATTCCAAATTATTGAATCATTGTAACTGTAGTTACAGAAAGATGGTTGGACTGAGTATAGATTCTGTATCTAACTGACAAATGCAACAAATTTCTGGTACCCTGGTATTTAACAGGGAAGCAGCTTCCCTGTTTGTTAATAGCAAGGTTTACTTCTTTTCACCCAAAATTGCCCCTCAAAAGAGCTACATATTAATCAACCGAGATGCTCATTGAAAACAGATTTCTCAACCTATCCCCAGGAATAATGGATACAAATCTTAAAGGCAGTGGCCCAAGAATCTGTATTTTACTAGCTCCTCAGGTTATTCAGTTGTTGAAACAGTTTGGGGAATGTCTTTGTACTTTAAGAACTCTGAAGCTGATGAAGAGAGGACTCTACCATTATCACAGGAGCTAATGTCACAAGTTCAGAAGTACAGATGGATTTGTGTGACGGTGTTAGCTTGATTGTCTAGAAAAGCCTTTCTTCCACAGTATATAAAAGCATGATTAGAATATGTCCCTTAGAACCGTTGGACATTCATTTTCTGCCTCTCAAGGATTTACTATGGCTATAAATTGGAAGAAATAATAGTTTGTTTCTTTGAATGCCAAAATTTCCAAAGCATAGTCACTTGTGATTTTTTAAAATAAATATATAACAGTATATCATCTATATCTATATCTGTATTTATATCCACAAAAGCAGCTTTTCAAGAGTATTTGCTGGCTGCAAAAAAAATGGGTTGATACAGTGTCACAAGTATCAGGGAAACTTAGAAAAGAGACCAAGATAACTAAGCAGTAACAAAACTCTATTTTGTTCAAAATTTTGTTATTCTCTATCTGTTTAAAAACAATGATCTGTTCTCTACCTACCACCCTCCCCTTTCTCTCGTCCTTTTCCTCTATTTCCTTGACCTTTCATCCAATCTAACTTTTCCTCATGCTTTTATTTCCTGATCTATATATCAGGTTATCACATTATTCACACGTGAACAGTTTATCAAGTTTTTACAGAGTGGACTTTAAATATTTTGAAGAACAAGGTTTGACAGCCAATCCACTTAATAACAAGCCACATTATATTTAGCATTTTCCTGAGCGTGTTTTAAATCGATCTTTGTCCGGTCCACAAATCCTATGATAATCAGTGCCATAAAAATGATTAGATACCATGCAAAATGATAGATCAAATTCCCTCACATGGTGGAAAACATGTGCTTTTCCAAGGCACATGCATCAATTAAATAAAAAAAGACTAATAATGTAAATTATATTTGGAGTGCATTGAATCTATATATCAAATGTATCAAGGGAATGGTAAATATTTCATTTTTAAAAATCTGTTCACTTTTTTTCAGGCCTTTAAAAGAAAATAGTGTTGGGAATGGCTGATAGAATAAAGCGGGGCAATCAGCACTGGTTTGCATAGAAATTGATGCCCTGTGAAGCCATTTACTAAAGAGCACATTGATGATCTGAGAGAGTCAATGCATCTCCTAAGGAGAGGTTTACAGGCAGCACAAAGAGGGTCTAGCAGAATATTTATGTGGTGCCATTTTAAAACGGCTTAATAATTTATTAACATGGCCTTATTTCTTTCACAACATTTTGAAAATAGAATGCTTTTAAAACTGAATAATCAGCATACTAAAATGAATCTTTCAGAGATAATAGAAAAAAAAACCTTGAAGAGATGCAATTAAAATTATGACAAAGCACTAATTAAAAATTTAGTACATGTTCTAATACGTGCTTCCACCACGTATCGAAGATACAATCTTGGATAAATTTGCATATTGAAGCTGCAATGTCTTAGACAACATCACTGAAAAAACTGCAAGGAAATTTGGCTATGATGCTTATTTTTTATTTATTTTTATCTTGAATAATGATTTTCAACAGGATTTTTATTCATGTTATTAAGATCATAAAATTATCCATTCACAAAGATTTTAGTCTCTAGTTTTAATATCAATGTTTTAGAAAGTTTCCTTAAGTCTCAGAAAAGTATGTACATATTACATTAAATAGTAGTTAGGTGTGTATGTGTACATCTGATAGATATATAGGTATATACATGTAGAAACAGACATATAAATATGTTTGTATGTGCAATAAGTGTACAAACATGTATATATATGTGTATATATATATGTTAAAGCTATGCACGTATGTGTCTTTGTGTTTGTGAGAGAGAGAGGAGGATAGAAAGAAACTTTGTGACGTTGTTTTGGCTTCAAGTCCTACCATTCCATAAAGTCTCCCTTTCAAGCTGATAAACCCCCTAAACTGTCAATATTTTATGCTACTTGAAAAACAGAAACCCTGGGTGAATTCCATTCCCTGAATTTGCTGTAACTAAACTGGACTGCTGAGGAGTTCTGGGGAAAATTCACCTGCCCAGACTCAATCATGGCTGACAAATGCAGTTGTGAAGTTACTCACACATTAATTCCAGAATGAGCCAGGGCACACCTCTCCCTTCAAGCAAGGCCATATTCAGAGACCCCACTGGAATTGGTATACAACCCTGATCTCCAAGTTTAACTGTCTCCTTAAGGCTTGCCCATAAGGAAATCCCATAACCAAATTTCTTTGCCACAACCTTTCTGTTTCCCAAATGCTCATCCAACCTCTCTGCAATCCTAAAAGCAATGTTTTCAAGTAAGGGAGTATTATGATACGGTTTGCATTTTAGAAAATTCTTTCTAAGTGCATATAGGGAAATATTTGAAGATTGAAGTTCATTGTGTAATTAAGGTGAAGGACGCTTATCTGAATTTAGATAATTTTCTAGTTTGCAAGCTGCTGGAATGCAATATACCAGAAATGGAATGGATTTTAAAAGGGAGAATATATTAAGTTGCAAGGATATAATTGTAAGGTCATGAAAATGCCCAGATTAAAGCAAGGCTGTAAAAATGTCCAATCTAAGGCATCCAGGGAAAGTTCAAGAAGGCCAATGATGCTCAGAGTTTCTCTCTCAGCTGGAAAGACACATGGTGAGAGTTGCTAGCTCTCTCTTCAATGGGGCTTTATCGGTTCTGTTGGCTCTGTCAGTTCTGGCAGCTCTCAGTGGCTCTCTAGCTTTTCCCAAAATGGTTCCCTCTTAAAGGACTACAGTAAGCAACCCCACCTTGAATGGGTGGAGACATCTCCATGGAAACCATCTAATCAAAAGTTACCACCCACAATTAGGTAGGTCACATCTCCATGAAACAAAAAAAGATTCCCCCCAGCAATACTGAAGGAGAATTAAGGGCATGGCTTTTCTGGGGTACAAAATAGCTTCAAACTAGCATAAATAATTGTTGTGGGGCACACAAAAAGAGAGACCACATAATTTAAAACTGCAAGCCAATTTGGAGTCTTTATTAGCCGCCTGGCAACTGCCTCAGAAATTTCCAAGAAGGAAGATTCAGAGAGCAGCCCCCAGAGGTTTTCAAAGTGAGCTTATAAAGGCTAAAATTATGTTGTGGTTTGCAGTTGCTAGCAAGCAAGCATAATCACAGAAGCAGAAGAATGCCGTTAGCTGTTGCCAAAACACATCTCGTTCCCTTAGTTCCCTAACATTGGTTATTGTTTAACTCTTGGGGACATTCCGCCCCAATGTTGTGGGGACTTTTCCTGCTCAGGCCTGATTGATTGCTCCTGGCCCTCCACATAATGACAGGGAGCACAAAGAAAAGAACTAGATTTTAAGAAGGATACAAAGTCCTCTACTATTGACCTTGAAGTTGAAGCAGGTAGGGCTAAGAAATTTTGTTCTTGCCCTTGGAAAACTGACCTGTCTCCTTCACCCCAGCTTTGACCTCCATCCTAGTCCAGTCCCCTAGCCCCCAGTTGATTTTTGGCTCCAGGGCCTGAGCTGCTTCCAGGCCTGAAGAAACTCTTTTCCAGGAAGCCTTTTGGTCTTTTGGAGAGTGTGCCCTAGGAGAATGGAGGGAGAGTGCTGGCAGTGTGGGAGATGCGTCTTCCCTGGTGGCCTGGGATCTTTCTAGCCTCTGTAGACCCTGTGGTGGGAATAGAGTTGGGGGTGGGAAGAGAAGGAGCAGTTTCTGGGCTTCTCAGGATCCCGCCTAGTGTGATGACAGGAGCAGCTGGAACAGTGCAAGTAAGTGAGTTGAATTCAGAGGGGAAATGGGGCACCAGGTCCTGCAGAGCCTTGTGCATGATTGTAGAATCTAGGCTTTTCCGTGAGTTAAATGGGAGACATTTCAGAGTTTTGCGCAGAGAAATAACATGATCTGACTTCTGTTTAGAAGGATCACTGGCTGCTGTGTGCAAATCAGTCGGTACGGCTATCGGGTATAGAAGCAGAGAGACCAATTGCAAAAGCAGAGACATGATGGTGGCTTAGGCCAAGGGGGTAGTGATGAAAGTGGAGAGAAGTGGGTGGGTTCTGGGGCGTTTTACTTAAAGGGAGAGGCAAGAGAAACAGCAATCTGTTGTATGTGCTTAATTTTCTACCCGCCCCATCCCCATCTCCACTTGATACTTCTGAAGTCAATGATCAGGTTCATGCCCCACAACCACATTTCTTCGCCTATGCCTTGTTTGTACTCGATGCTGCTACCCAAACCGAATACAGTCAGTCCTCAACTTTGAGCTCTGAAATATGTTCCCTTTCCTCTGGCCCTCCTCTTCTTAATCAGGACATCTGTTCTTAAACAGGACATCTTCTTAATCAGGACATCTGTTGGTTTCTCCCGAAGTTCCGAAGAAACCAACAGAAATCTGGAGGGCATAAGCTCAAATGCAGCTGGAATTTTCTGGCTCAGTTTAAGGGTGTGTGTTCCTCTTACACTGGTTTCCTATTGATTGTAATGCTATAAGAATCTCTGGGAGGGGAGGTGAAAGAAACATCATAAAAAATGACTATTGTTTTGAATGGTTCAGTAATTACCATTTCTTTTGAAATTTTCAATAATATTAAATGGGAATGTGTGGTTTTTACAGTTATCAAAAATGATTTACAGTTTTATAAAAGACTGAGAAACACTGTATCAGAGCATTATTCATTATTTGGTATTATCTACTCCTTTTCATTCCACTCCATTCCATGTAAGGAGTAGCTCATTTACAATCAATACCGTTTTCCAGTTTATTTATTTTTATTTTTAAAAAATAAAGGGAGTATCTTCATTGTTCATTGTTTCCAAAATGAAAGAAGAAAACTTTGGTAGTGTAGTGAGAGGCATGGTAGAGAAGGAGTTAGCTAGGGTTTTGTTTCTTTGTTTCAACTCTTTATTTTGCCATAATTATAGATTCCCATGTGGTTCTAAGAAATAATATGAAGAGACCCCATGTACCCTTTACCAGTTTCCCTCAACGATAACATCTTGAAAAACTGTACTACAATGTCACAACTAAGATACTGTCATTGATACACTCAAGGTACAGAATAGTTCCATGCTTGCAAGAATCTGTCTTGTGGCCCTATTATAGTCACACCCACCTCATTCAACCCCCAACCTCTAATCTCTGACCCAAAAATTCATCTGTTCTCCATTTCTATAATATCTTCATTTCAAGAATGCTATATAAATGGAATTATATTGTGTATTTGTCAGAGTTTTCTAGAGAAACAAAACCAACAGGAGAGATCTGTAAATATGAGATTTATAAAATTGTCTCACATAACCATGGGAATGAAAGAGTCCAGAATCCACAGGGCAGGCTGTGAAGCTGACAGCTCCAATGAAGGGTCTGGATGAACTTCACAGGGGAGGCTGGCTGGTTGAAGAAGCAGTGAAGAAGTCTCTTTTCTTCCTTAAAAGCCTTCAACCGATTGGATTATCTCATTGGTGGGAGATACACCTTAGGTGATTGCAGATGTAATCAACCACAGCTGTAATCAACTGACTGATGATTTAATACACCAGCCTTCTGGTTTATTGACCAGCCAAGAAATACGCTTGCAGCAGTGGTTAGGCCAGTGCTTGCCTGACCAGACAATTGGGCATAATCACTTGGCCAAATTGACACCCGAAACTACCCATCACTCAGTCTTTTGCAACTGTTTGTTTTTGGTTTTGGTTTTGTTTTCACTCAAATTATCAGGAGTTGTTGCATCTATCAGTAGTTCATTTCTTTTATTTCTGAGAGGTATTCCATATTATAGTCATACTACAGTTTGTTTAACAATTCACTACTTGAACAACGTTTGGACTGTTTCCAATTTGGAGCTGCTACAAATAAATCAGCTATGAACATTTTTTTTTTAGTTTAGCCTTTCTGGTAAGGAGTAATGATTTCCCATTGTGGTTTTGATTTACATTTCCTAAATAGCTAATGATGATATCTTTTCATGTGCTTATTTTATGTCTTTTGCTCATTTTCTAATTGGATGTTTTTTGTTTGTTCACTGACTGTTGAGTTTTCAGAGTCCTTTATATATTTTAAATATTGGACTTTGGTGGCATTATGGTGTATAAATATTTTCTCCCATTCTGTAGCTTCTCTTTATATACTCTGCGGTTCTTTCACAGAGTGAAAGTTTTTAAATTTGATGAAGTCCAAGTTATCAATTTTTTTCCTTTTAGGGATTGTGCTTTTAGTGTCAAGTCTAAGAACAAATTGCCTAGCCCTGAATCTCAAAGATTTTTTTTTTCTATTTTTTCCTCCTAAATGTTTTATAGTTGCATAGTTTCAAAATTACTTTTGTGAAGGGATCTTTGATCCATTTTGAGTTATTTGTATCCATAAGGTACGAGACTTAGGTTGAGGTTTTTTTTTTTTTTTTTTTTGTCTTAGGATGTCCAATTGTTGCAGGTCCATTTGCTGAAAAGGCTATCCTTTCAACTTTGAATTGGTTTTGTACCTTTTTAAAATCAGCTGGGGGCAGGCCATGGTGGTTCAGCAGGCAGAGTTCTCACCTGCCATGCCAGAGACCCAGGTTCCTTTCCCAGGGCCTGCCCATGCAAAAAGAAAAAAAATCAATTGAACGTATTTTTGTGGGTCTATTTTTGGGTTACCTGTTCTATTCCATTGATCTATGTGTCCTTTCCTCCATTAGTAGTACCATACATTCTTAATTACTGTACCTATATAAAGAGTCTTGAAATTGAGTAGATGTTTCTTCCACTTAATTTTTCTTTTTCAAAATTATTTTAGCTATTCTAGTTCCTTTGCCTTTCCATATAAATTTTAGAATAATCTTATCTACATTTACAGAAAATCTTGCTGAGATTTTGTTAAGAATTGCATTAAACCTGTTGGTTAACAATTTACAGACAATTGAAATTTTTGCTATATTGAGTTTTCAAATCCATGAATTATAAAAATGGATGCTTATCTCCCCTTTCAGTTTTATGAATTTTTGCTTCACATATTTTGCTCCTTTATTTCTTGGGTTATATGTATGTAGGATTTCTATGTCTTCTTGGTGGGTTGACTCTTTTTTCATTATATAATGTTCATCTCTGTCTTTGATAATGTTCTTTTCTCTGAAATCTGCTGCATCAGATCTTAATATAGTAACTCCTACTTTCCTTTCATTAATATTTGCGTGGTATATCTTTTTCCATCCTTATACTTTCAACCTGCCTATAACATATATGAAGTGAATTTCTTATAGACAATATATAAATGGGTCACATTTTTTTAATACTATCTGCCAGTCTCTGTCTTTTAATTAGAGTATTTAGGCTATTTACATCAAAGAAATTATTTACTACATTAGGAGTTAAATCTACCATTTTCTTGTAGTTGTGTTCTTTTTCTGTTCTCTGTTTTCATTTCTCTGGCTTTTTTTGCCAGTTACTTGGTCTTTTTTAGAATTCCATTTTGATTTATCTGTAGTGTTTTCGAGTGTATCTCTTTATATAGCTTTTCTAGTGGTTATAATCACAGTCAACTGAGGTCATTATCTTATCAGTTCTAGTGAAGTATACAAAATGTATTTCACATTCCTTTTCCCACCCCTGTTATCATTCTATTTTAGGGCAGGTAACTTGTGACAAATTCTCCTAGTTTGCCTTCATTTGAGAATGCCTTGATTTCATCTTCAATCCCAAAAAGTGTGTTTTCTCTGACTATGCAATTCTAGCTAATATTTCCTTCCTGTGATGCCTGGCCTCCATAGTTTCTAATACAAAATTTCTGCCATTTAAATTGTTTTTCCCCTGGACATAAGGTACTGTTTTTCTCTGACTGCTAGAGGTAAGGTGCCATTTTTCTCTGGCTACTTTCAAGATATTGTGATTTTAGTTTTCTTTAATTATGATGTTTCCTGGTAGAGATTCTTTTAGATTTATTTTATTTGGGGTCACTCATATCTTGTATTAGTGGGTTTATATCTTTGTCAAATTTGGGACATTTTCAGCTGTTATTTAATGGAGTACTTTATCATTCCCACTTTCTTTCTCTTGTCCTTCCAGGACACTAATGACAGGATGTTAGATCTTCTAGTCCAACAGGTCCCTAAATTTCTATCCATTTACTTTTCAGTCTATATTCTTTCTATTATTCATATTGGGTTCTTTCAATGCTTCTCTTTTATTTCACCAAATTTTTCCTCCATCTCCCTCCATTCTGCTATTGATCCAACCACTGAGCTTTTTATTTCCATTGCTGTATTTTTCAGTTCTAAATTTTCCCTTATTGTTTATTTATGTCTTCAGGTTCTTTTATGAGAATTTCTACTTAGTATTGAGGTTTTCTATTTGTTTTCATTTGTTTCAAGCATATTTTCAATTACTTGTTGAAAGATTTTTATCATGATTGCTTTAAAAGCCTTGCCAGACAATTATAGCATCTTTGTCCTCTCAGTGTAGGTACTTTCTGTCTTTTTTCATTCAACTTGAAATCTTACTGATACTTGATATATAAGCGTTTTTTTTTAATTGAAACCTGAATATTTTTTATATTATAAGACTTTGCATCTTATTTAAAATTTTCTGTTTTAATTTTAATTAGCTTTTGGGGGATGCCATTCTGGCAAGGAAAGGGGAGTGGGTACTATGCTGTTACACTAAGTGGAGGTAGAAAGTTTCCCTATTCAACCTTCATAGATACAAGAGGGAAAAATACTCATTCCTGATGGGACATGGTAGATTTTCTGGCTCCTCACGTGTTCTACACTGACATCATTGTGAGGGTGACCTCCTTTCTACTGGGTGATGGTAAAAGTCTGGACTCCCCTAAGCCTCCTTTGATATCATGCCAGTAGGGAGGGAGAAGAGCACCTGGTTACCACCTGGTGAGGGTGGAAATCCAGGCTCCCTATGGGGTCTCCACTGATATCCCAATGGAGAGGTGAAGCATTTCATTACAGACTCAGAGGGGTGGAAATCCAAACTCCTCACTCAGGATGCACTAGTGTGGGTGGGCATGGGGCAGCAATTCATGCTACAGTGTTTGACTGGAGTAGAGATATCATTGTATAAAAGGCTTTTAGTTTTTGTTTGCTTGTTTGTTTTTGTCTTGTTAAGCTGCCTCTTTCTAGGAGTATTTTTATGTCGACCAAAAGTAAATTGCAAATGGCTGTGTGATATGCAGGAGCTAAATATCAATAAGTAACATTAAGTTAAATAGTATGCTATATTATACTGAAATGGAAAACTCTGCATACTAAAATGAATTTCATGGAGCTTGAGATTCAGGAACTGCATTAATCCAGAGTTATTTTCAACTAATAGATTCCTGGGGCAAAGAGAACATGAGAAGTGCCAAGGGAATGAAGAAGCCTAAGAAACCTAGTCACATGGAAGATCGTGAACTTTTGGACAACTTTTCTGATTTTTTTTACTCAGCTTTGGAATGAAGGAATAAGATTGGTTAATTTCAATGAACTTTCTTAGCAATGTAATTCTACTATTCTACTATGTGATTCTTCACACAAAAGCAAATCAAGAAGCCTTTCCCATTGAGCTTTACTTAGTGAAATGAAAAGAAATATTTATTTAGCTTTAAAACTGAAAGCTAGTAAGTAACAGTTAGAGCTCCATAAGTGACATAGTTCTTGGCTACATATAGTTTAAATGACCCATATTTTACTTGTATCAAAGAGTGGTTTCTATCACGTGAAAAATGATGGAAGGACCATACAAAGTACAGTGTGGTTCAATGTTAGCCAATGAAATGCAAAATTGCTAAAGTGATATAAGTTGTTAGAACCAATCAAAACTTGCCTACATCTTTTATATTAAAAAACTTTTATTATCCACTAATAATCCACTACCAATCCAAAGAAAACCAAACTGAAAGAACTGAACTGAAAATCCAACTCTGTGGAAAGGACAAGTTCCAGACACTCACTCTTCACATGATCAAAAATACTCTTCACTATCAATAAGATATGATCCATTTAAGTTAATTGTAGCCAATCTATAAATTATTTATATAACCATACCTTTGTTAATCACTAGCAGTGTGTTCTCAGATCATCCACATTTTTCAACCCCCTCAATTTTAAAATGATAGTGGTTCATCAAGTCTATCTCAAATGCCCATTTCAGTTTTAAAGCTTAATGATTTTATGATTCAAATTGAATTAGTGATTTAGTTATTATGGTAAAACACCAAGGGTCAAAATCCATTACTACAAGATTGTGTTAATCTTCTTTATCACAGCTATACCCAGTTATATTTACCGCAATACTTCACCTTCATGCCCATTTTCACTTCAGTTTTCTTGAAAGTTCTTTACTACATATATTTATAACACATCATGTATTACTTGAAACTACTCTATTTCCATGATATTAATCTCAAACTATTTCTCTGCCACTCATAGTCTTGCCATTCCAGTTCCCCCAATTCCACTCACTTTCTAGCATCTATCCATCCTCATAATGTCAAATCCTCATGAAACTAAGTGTTGTAGGAAAGTCACCTAATTGCTGGTTGAATCCCCTAAAAAAGCCTTAGAATCTCAGAGAAGCCATCAACCATACAAATTAATTATTTTATTTATCCATTGTCAAATGTTCATCCCACTACTAGACTTATGATGATTTTAATAATTAAAGAAAAAAATATTCCCTTCCATTCAGCTCCCACTTAAACATCCCTACCACCTTTCTGTTTTTAATCTACTGCTACATTTGTTGAACATATTAGATGAAGTCAATGATTCAGTTTCATATACATTTCACTAGGTCTTTGCATTGGATTTCTAATTCAGAAATTGAAACCCCTCCCCTGAAATCTAAATATCAGAAGTTAGGCACTAAATGCCTTGTAAATGCCAAATCTAAGGACCACTTTCTCTGTCATTATATCACAAAATCTTAGGATCCTTGCCATTATCATCCATCGGGTGCTTCTGAGTTTCAGAATTTCCATTTTCTATCCAGCTATTAAATAAATTTAGGTCTAGAGAGCTCTCTTTTCCCCCTTTCTTTCTTACTGTGTAGTATCTCTGGGTGATGTTTTTTAAAAGGAGGCTCCTGTGTTTATCACTGCCCAATTCTTAAATTCTAACCAGATTTCTCAGGGTTCGAGTTTCATCTATTTCCTTGACCTTCCCACGGAATGCCCTGCAGTTCTCTCTAACACAATGCAATAAATTGAACTTCCTTACCCAAAATCTGCTCCTTCCCCCGTAGTTTATTTTATTCTGTAATCTCTATCCACTCAGTTATCCTCTATTTTTCCCCATTCTTCACTATGAAGATGCCGCCTTAATATTTAAAATCATATTCCAAATCCGTTGCTGTGCTATCCAAACATAAAACAACAGCAACAACAAACAAACAAACAAAAAAAAACAGAAACACCAAAAGGATACAAGAAAAACAGTCATGATAGAATGATGTTAGAGAAGCCAAGCAGGAAGAGCAGAAATCAAAGAGGTACTATTAAATGTGGTCTGGTGCTACAGAAAGGAAAGGTAAATTAAAAAACAGTAGTTTATGCTGGGTTTTGAGAACTAGGTTATTGGTCACATTTGGAAATGGATGGCAGATTAAGAAGCAAAGGTAGTGAATGACTCTTCCATTTAAGGTCTTTTGCTAATGGCCACACAGTTGAGGGAGCAAAAGGACACAGAATTAGGAGCACACCTGAGAGAATTAGCCCAAAGGAGTAGGAGGAAACATCTACTGAGACAGAAAAAAACAGAGGTAGATATTTATACCAATAATAATTGATAAATAATGATAATGACTATTAGCTTCCACTTATAATGCTTGTATTGTGTCCATTGCTAATTGCTTTACATATATTCCATCTTTTAATAATTTTTATAAAAACCCTTTGTGATAGGTTTTATTATTTATTAGAGAGATCAAAATCTTGCCTAAGAAATGAAAATAAGTTGCTTTTAGCTTCTATTCTAAACAGCCTCATATTCAATGTAACATTTTATCAATAAAAACATAATAGAAAAATTTTAAATTCTTTCTTAAAATAATGATACATACAGATTTCCAAAAATAAAGTAATTATTTCCAAAGAATGGTTTCTAAATGTCAAATCAGAGATTAGGTTTTAGGAGCAGGCTCTCCTGGAGGTAACTAATATGATAATAGAACTCATTTGATAGATTTTTAGGATGTTGCAAAAAAAATTAAGATTCACACTTTTCAGAGCTGGAAGAAGGATGGAGTAAGTAAGGCACCTGTGGTACAAAATTGAAGAAAATACTCAATCTTAGGTTCATGCAAGTTGAGAATCAGCATCTGCACTGAAGGATGAGTACCTCTTAAATTTTGAATAGACATTTTGCTTGACACACCCAGTACTGGCCCTGCCATTTGTAAAATTTAATAATATGCTCTAAAAATCTTACAAAAAGTAATAGAGCATAGAAATGGGAAACTTTGCTAAGGTTATAATGATGTAATGTCCTCACTGACTCTAAAGCCAGATTGTTTTATCATTAAATTATATAGAGTGAAATTTAATTTAAAATAGTAACAAGGTAAGGAGAGTTAAATAAATCAGAGTGCTTTTTGTATGGTCATTAAATGGATATGTGATTTTAATGATATTTCAAAATTAACATGCATAACATGGAGCAAAATGAGTCTCTATACAAAATTTATTGTCTGATTCAATTTAAGTAAATATGCATATGCATACATATAGATATATGAGCATTAAAAAACACTAGGAGCAAATATATCAAATTATTAAGTATTTCATTTTGGTTTATAATCTTATCAGATTGAATTCTAACCAGATTTCTCAGGGTTCAAGTTTCATCTATTTCCTGAAGAAAATAGTTACTGAAATTGTTCGCTTTATATTTTTCTGTATTTTCAACATTTTCTTCAATTATCCTAGAATAAGAAGAAAGGATTTTAATTTTTAAAGGATGGATTAATTGAACACCTACCATGTTCCAAAGTAAAGTACTGGGGACTCAAAAATTGATAATGTATATCTATGTCTTCAAAACCCTTTGTCTAACAGAAGAAACAAATTTACACATGCACATGCACAACTAACTACAGTGTAATGTGATAGTTTTATGTGTCAACTTGTCTGGGTTGCTGTAGTCAGTTTTTTTGTCAAACACTGGCTGCCTAGTGGTTACTGTGGAAGTATTTGCTAAATGGAATTAGCATCTACAATCTGTTGACCTTAAATAAAAGAGACTACCCTCCATCATGTGGGTGAGCCTTATCCAATCAGTTGGAGGTCTTTAAAGCAAAAATGGAAGGTTTCCAGAGATCAGAAGAAATTCTTCTGGACTATACCTTCCACTGCTTCCTGCATTTCCAGATTAAGGAATTTGAACTCAAGAAGTCAATGTCACTCTCACTGGAATTTCCAGCTTCTAACCTGCCCTGTGAGTTTGAACTTGCTAGCCTCACAATCATGGGAGCTAATTCCTTGGAGATATACATATATACACTGTTGGTTCTTTTTCTCTGGAGAACCCTGACATGCATGTTTTAGCATCAAATCTATTCTACAGTGCAAGAAACCTTAACGTAATTGCAAAGTTACCTGTTCACTCCCTAATAATATAGTCAATTGTGTGCAAAACTAAATTGCGTGGGGCGGGCCAGTGTGTCTCAGAAGGCAGAGTTCTCTCCTGTCATACCGGCAACCTGGGTTTGATTCCTGGTGCCTGCCCATACAAGAAAAAAAAAAAAACTAAATTGTGTGGACTTGCTAAACTAAAACTTGATTTCACTTTTGTTTCTTCTAAGTCATTTTCACTGGAAGAAAGTGAAAGCACTGTTTGCCCCTAGAATGTATCATTTGATGACTAAACTTCATGCAATAATGAATGATTGAGTAACTAATGATAGTCATTGCATAATTATCTCTGTCCATTGAAAGAATGTTTTCTTAAGTTTCTTTCATTTATATACATGTTTTAAGAGGAGTTATTAATAAATTTTGACATCTGTTTTTGAGCAAAAATTAATATTAAAAATTCCAGAGCCATTATATCTTTCAGGCTTTTCATATCACATACTTTCTTAATAAAATTAAATTAAAGTACGTGTCTCCTGCTAATGCAGGCAAATATCAATAATAGACATTTTAATTTTTTACAAATTCCATCATCAAATTAATTTATCATTATTATTTTGCCGTATTCCATATGTTTTCTCAAAATGAGGAAGGCTTCTGTGGTCTGATGGTTCTTTTTATACTGCATAGTCTGCAAATTTATTATTCTTAAAATTTTCAGCAAGTATCTCAATTTCATAGTTGTAAGTTATGTGTTTTTCTTCTCTCCTTCTCTCTCTGTTTCTTTCTCTCATTCTTTCTGTGGTTGCCAATGGTTACCCAAAGTGTTAATTAAAATGCATTTGATAAAAAAAAAGACATTAATAAGTTCAGTGGATTTCAGGGTAAGGGAAAAAGAATTAAATAGGCTACTCAAAGGGGAATTTTAGAACAGTGAAACTATTCTGCATAATACCATAATGGTGACTATGACAATGCGAATTTGTCAAAACCCATAGAAGTTTACAGCGTAAAAAGTGATCCATAATGAACAATGCTAACCTTCCATGCAGGAGACTTGGGTTTGATTCCCAGGCCATGCAGCCGAAAAAAGTGAACCTTAATGTATACAGATTAAAAAAAAAAAACTCTTTTAAGATGTTGGTGGAATCTCAAGAAATAGTGCAGATTGTGACAAAGGAATAGAACTGTATGCAAATGTACGAAATGACATCACTGAAGGGCATGGGGCAAAAGGTACTGACTTAGGTAACTTTGGAGATGGAGTCTGTAAGGCTGAAGGCAAAAGAACTGCACTTGGGACCCTACTTTAATTGATAAAGTTGAGTCCCATAAAGGTACAGGCTAATAACACTGATACTGTATACATGTAAATTACAATTGAATATTTAAGTAAACATATGGCAGAAGGTTTCTCATTGTTGGAGTGGGAAGTTGCAGATAAGCACAGAAAGGAGTCTCTAATGATTCACATGGTAATGGATTAGATTTAGCTTAATAAAGATAACGATGGTTTCATGTAGAAATATTTATTTATGTGTATACACGCAGATTAATATACATACTTATATTTGTTGGCTCTATCAGCTGAAACAGCTTAAAGAAAATGACACTGTAGTAGCAACAAGCATACCTAAGACCCAGATTTTGGATTCTAAAAACATTTTCCAATAAAAGGAGCCAGGGACCTTTGACAAATGGCTGGTTCCATGGCTGTGGCAGGAAATAAACATGATGAGGTTGGCTCAAGAGCATATAACAGTGCTGGAAGATAAAGAAGGTTTCAAAGGATGAAGAAAACACCTACTTCAACGGAGACATACCAGAGGTGCCCAGGAGACAAATGAAAGAGTCCCAATGGGTAAAGTTGGACTGATTTGGAAAACAAAATGAAGCAGTACTGTATTCCAACCCAAACTGTCAGATACGTACCTGTGAGTTCTGCTGATATAAAGAAGTAATTTAAGGGCGCGTAGTTCAGTGGTTTGAATGCCTGCTTTCCATGCCAGAGACCCATGTTCAATTCCCGGACCATGCACCCCCCAAAAAAAATTTAATACATAAATTAATAAATATGGAAGAACAAACAAATCTCCTGTGCTGAAAAATTCCAAATAAATTATGTCAATAATCTACCCTAAAAGAAGGGAAGCATAACTCCCCACTTGTTAAGTATGGACTGTGCATGGAAACATCTACATATGGAATGTAGAGTATGGGAAAGGGGGAAAAGATTAATTTTATAGTGGAGAAACCTGGCAAACACTACTTGATCCGGGTGATCAAAGTCCGTATAAACTTCATGTCATATTGATTGTATATACCATGACGTGATGTGATAGAAATGGTGCTTTATCAGTTTTACCTTCCTCCCAAAAACGTATAAAAATTACATTTCACCTGGCAAGTATAAGCAAATTTGACTATTTCTCTAATGAATAAAAGTAATAATAACAATAGCTAAAACATATATAAGACTTGGAATGGTTTCAATGCTGCATGTACTATTAGAAGCATTTAACAAATACTAATTCATTTTACAGTCACAGAATCCTATTAGGTAGGCATTGTGGTCCTTGTTACAATCCCTTGCCCAAAATCTCATAGAAGTTGTGCAGTTGGCTTTGAACTCAGGCAATCTGACTTCAGAGTCTGTGCTCCTAGCACTACACAACACTGCTTCTCAGAGTACTTTAAGTTTGCAAAGTATTAATAAAAAATAAATAATAAGTAGTAACACTGTATATGTATGTTTAAATGTATGTATGTGTAGATACAAATATATGTATGCATGTACATATGCACACATACCTGTATGTGTGTGCATGTATAAATTCCCTTGTTCTCCCTTGTTTTGAATATTATACAAGCTTCCATTCTTGTCTGACAGCTACATGCATCTACATTCTGAATCCGTATATAGGACAAAGGATAGCACGCATCTCCATAATCATTTTGATTTAACTTTTGCTGGACCCACATCAGCAAGACAAAACGTTACCATTGTCTTCCAAACCCTACAATTTCTTTGTGCTCTAAAGATTGACATTAAGGTGTTTTCTCAGTGAATATCCGCCACTTATGTAGCAGCAGAAAACTAACTACGTTATACTTCTTTTGAAGATGGAATCCAATTCAATCATCTATTTACTGAGTGCCTTATAAGCCAGAAATGCTGCTAGATATTAGGCTTCTGGCCACAAAGACCACACAGGGCAAGTAGAAAAACTAATTCTATAGACACTTCACAAGTCAAAGGAGAGAGAATGCAGGCCCTAACTAGAATTTTCTGGACTACAGGAACCATTTTTCTTTTCATCCCTCCCACCCACTTCCCTATTAAGAAGTAAGGTCTGAGGGTGGAACAGATGAGATAAATAATTCCAATCTATATGCTCAAACTTGTTACAATTCTCAGTCCAAGACACCAAAGAAAACCTTAGTTAAGAAAACTTCTACTCTGTCTTATTTCTTCCAAAATTATTCACGGCAGTGAGGATGTGCCTGTAATTTAATACTTGACTTTAGGTACTAAGAGAACTTATTTCCTTGTGACTGGATGCCCATTATTTTTACATGAGCCATAACTAATTCCTAGTTAATATACTCACACTCTTGTTTTTAGATACCAACTAATACAAGCATCTATTATACCATCAAAATTAATTCTCCTATTATTTTTATTTGAACAGATGCTACTGAAAAGTCAGAGAGTCACTGCTGTCCTCTTAGTGTTCATAAATGGCTTTCAATTAGTTTTGGTGCTAATTTCTTATTATTGACACTTTTTGACTACTTAACACTAAAAAAAAATGTCAATTTTTAGTCACTGAAACTTAAACAAGTACATTCAATTCTGATGACATGTTTTCAAATAAGTTGTTTATACTATCTCATTCCAATACAGATTTATGGTTGGGCATAGGTTTACAGCGTATTAATCTACGGTGACTACAGATAACAAAACATTTACAACTTAACACAGATGGAAACCACATTAGAGGTCACATTACAAGTCAGCTATAATCTTTCTTTTGTTTACTCCAACATTTAAGCACCAATTTATGGAAATAATTTTCTAAAAAAAAATTTCAACATCTCCCTTGAAATTACCTGATATAACATTGCATTGAGGCCAATATTTAAACACTTTCCCATTTTCCCATTTCTGTAGTTTGCTCTTATGTATAATCGGTAACACTTGCCATTCCAATATACTTTAAACTGCTCGATCTGGCTTCCTGTTATTAACTCACTATTTTCTTTTTTAACTAGTAAAATATTTACTTGATAGTCTGTTCTAATAATTTACTATTTCAATAGCTGTGGTTCTGGTTTGTCCAAATTGGCACCCACTTGTCTAGAATATATGTGCAAGAGTGTATATGAACTGAACCTTCCTCTCATTTCTATTACAATGTTCCTTCTCTTTCTCTGATGCAGTTTCTATTTTTGGAATCTTACCTTCTCTATTACATAAACATACCATAAATATTCCTCAGAACCTTTCAAAGGAGATGTGCTTCATCCAATTGTGATTGTACAATTACACACATTAGCAGGTCTCAAAACACAAATCACTTTTGTTGAGAGCCTTTACGTCAAGACTTCATTTTAATATGAAATATCTCTATTTAAATAGAAATGTTACTTTCTGAATCTCTAAATCACTTTGCTAATTGAATTTTAGTCAGTTTATTAATTTTTTTTGCCAAAAAAAGTTTAAAGGTTAAGTATGTTACCCAGTTTCTATCAAACTAATCTCTATACTTCACCTTTCTTCCCCTTTGTATAACTAAGTCAACCTGCTAATAGAGTTTGTCCTTTGCAAACAGTGAGATGATAAGCTCTTGATTTTTTTATCAGAACATTTTCCTTATTGAATCATAGATACTTGTCCAACAGGAATTCAGTTTCATTCATCTCAGAATTTCTTCTCCTTCACCTCACACTCCCTCCTCTGAGAATATTTGTCACAGTGCTTTGAACATAGTAGATTACTGTATTTAGGTAATTGCTATTGCAGTTATAAAGTATTATTTTGGACCAGGAACTGTAGCAAATGCCACTATATTCATAAATTCCAATTTAATCTCCATAAATTGTTACTGTTATTATACCCATTTTACAGAGAGGAAACTAATGTTTAAATATGTTAAGTGACTTGTGTAAGATCACCCAGCTCATAAACAGAGTGCTGTGATTCAATACCAGGCATTCTAACTCCAGAACTCATCCTTTAACACATAAACCCAGTACTGTACACTCCATAGACTTTGGACTTTGTAGAAAGGACCACGGAAATGATTGAAGGTTTTTTAAGTAAAAAAAGAGATTGCTCAGAATTGGATTTTAAAATTATCACTTTGGCAGCTATGGAAAAGATACTTATAGGAGTAGCATCAAGAGTTAATATGGTTAGAATAATTATTTATTTCTGTAGTGCAAAAAGAAATTATGATTATAAAAAAAGAAATTAGGTTGAGTTCAATAATGGTTTCTTAGAGTTGGAGAGAAATAATTTCGGAGCTATTTGAGATGTAGAACCAAAGAGATACATTGTTCCTGTCGTGGATCCCTGAGACTACATCTAAATCACCTTGATATGTATGATTATATAAGAACCTCAGCAGAAATACTTGCTTGGTTTACTCTGCAAATGGTCAATATCCAAATGAACTGATTGCACTACGTTTATTGTTTAACCTCTTTCCTTTCCAAAGTCTAAGGTGCAAGTATATTCTTGTCTCCTATAGGTTAAGTATAGAGACCAATAATTATTTATTGGAATTAATAGAGTATGTAGTGAGAGCAGTGAAAACAACCTGGAAGACTCAGAAAACCTCATCTCCATCTGTACAATCACCAATAACCCCAGCCATTCTCTCATAAGAATGCAAGTAGGGCTTTTCTTACTCTTTATAAAAGGGCTGCAGGGAAACAAGGTATATGAACAAATCTGGAGATAGATAAATATGACAGGATAAAGTAAGTTCCAGGATCTGGAGTGTATGTCTATAAAGGATGCCTAAATGGATATTTTAAGCCATGATGATATGAGATACTTTATTTTTCTTGCAAAAGGAGTGCTTAATGATGTTAGATTCAGTTGTTTGAACAAGTCAGCATCTTTCCAAATCCAGAACTCTTTTGTAAAAATTGAAATAGTTCAAATAATTATAACTGAGTCATTAAGCAATTCTCTAGCTAAGGGCTTTTAAGTGCAGAATTGTGGTTGATCTTTTCCTTCAAATAATTCCCAGACTTTGCTATTCTGTTCATTTAATAGTTGATTTGAACTAATGCAGCCTGAAATAGAAATGAGCTGTGAACATGGAGCAGAGGCATGATGGCTTCTATCTTCTCCAGCATTTTAGTAGGTCTTTGCTCAGGGTTGACCCTGAGTGTTGAGGATATATTAGATACCACATGAGTTCCTGTCAAATAGAAAATTTAACCACTTCTTAATTTTTCTTGTAAGTTCTGTTTGTACCAATAGATTTTTTTTTGATATGCTCTATAACGGGGGTCATAGTTCATTCTTTTTCCATAGGAGTAGCCCGTTATTGCAGCACCATTTGTTCAGTTTTTTGTTCGGTTGGTTTTTTGCTTGTTTGTTTGCATTTGTTTTTTGGGGAAGTTCATGGGCCAGGTACCGAACCCGGGTTTCCTGCATAAAAGTCGAGAATTCTATCACTGAAATACCCTTATACCCCCTGTACCAATAGATTTTAATATCTTAAAATAGTTTTTCATTTGTAAGTCACATCTCCCAAACTATTCAGTCATTTTCTTGAGATCATCATCATCTCAAAGAACTGAGACTCTGAAGCAAATGTTCAACAACTCTATGTAAAATATGCTGCTATATATGCTGTTAATTTCTGACCAATTTTGTGGTAAGTGACTGTACATCATTCCTGGAACATAACTAAAAGTTACCTTTCAAACATCATTTAAGAGGCATCATTTTATATGATTTTATTCATAAAACTCCTGCCCCCTTATTGCCTTTTTTATGGACAATTTAAAATTTCAAGCAATAGGATTAAATTCTTCACTCAAAATAAGAAAAGATAAAAATAGAGGAAAAAATTATTGGTGTAGAAATAAAGACTAGTAACTGAAAAATGAGGCACAGCATTACAGACAGCAATGTAAAAGTCTTTCAAAATTAAGCCCTTAAAAATCACCTCCCTTACTTTAAAGAAGAAGACTAAAGAAGCCTATCCAGAGGACTTCCAAGAAATTGTTTAATGGTGCATACTTCTTTGAAGATTTTTTCTGTTTCTTTCCTAATAATATTTAAGTTATGAAAACAGGAGCTCCTCTACTCAGCACTATGGCTGTCTGCATAGAACAAGAAAATTAGAGAGTTGAGACCATTTTTTCCAGCAGCTCCATCAAAATTAAATAACCCTGTGGTTGAGGAAGAAGTGAGACAGTTTCAAAATATCTTTACTCTCATCTTTCATTTACCTTTTTGAAGCCAATTTTTATTGGCATTTTGTCTATCCCCAAGGGCTGCAGTTAAAGGATAAAATCAACTAATGGAACTCATGGCCTGGATTCTGCCATGTTAGTCCTGAACAGTAACATTCATTTCCTTAATAACGTTCACTCATTCTTCAATGTTTTAAACCGTCTTTATTATTCTCTATTGCTTAGCATGTGCATTTGTCAATAGAATAAGATATAAGCAGGCCAAATAAATAGATCTACATATAGCCCCATGGAAGAGAGCATATTTAATATACAACTATAAACAGAAGAAAAAGTGAAGTCAGCTTTAATGCTTTCTGTACCACTGACCAGGGTATATTGAGGAATCTCAGTCTCAGGATCTGTGTCTACCCAGGAAAAAAATCCTAGGTAATGTATGCAGTGCCCAATAATGGCAGCCCAGGCAACCTATGAATAAGTTATGAAGGGTTGTTCATAGACAGGAGGGAATTTTCCTGATTTGTTTGACCCTCTTTTACAACTTACATGTATCCATGTCCATCTCAAGCGTGGCGATTATTCAAATTGGGATGTATATACAATTCATTTTCTGTTTTCACTTCCAGCAGCAGACTGAAGCTGCCCTATTGGCTCCCATTGGAAAGCACTTGTAGACTGTGTCCTCCACAAGACCAGACATAAGCTACACAATTCCAATCAGAATAGCTTCTCATGGGGTTATAGGGCAGATGCTGACCCTTGGAAGTCCAGGTGGTTGGCAAAGTCTGGGTCATTTGGCTATGGATAGCACAAAGGAAGAAGCCCTCAGCTTTGTGAGTAGATACTGCCCTCTCCTACCTTGTAGATGTCCCACTTTTTAACTCAATGATAATTATTTTTTGTTATTTTGCCCTGGATAAGTCATAGAGCTAAATCTAAAATATTTTACCATCCTGCACAGAAAATTAAGGGAATCCCCACATCTTTGGCACATCAGCCTTCCCACGTTATGGTTCAAAGAGAATGGTTTAAGACGGAAACAGGTGGTAAGTCATCAGGTTTTTTTTTTTTTTAATTTGCATATGGGCAGGAGGCACCAGGGATAGAACTCCAGACCTCCAGCACAGAAGGTCGGAGCTCTGCCTGCTGAGCCACGGCAGCTGCCCAGTCATCAGGTTTTAACTTTATAATATTCTTTAAACTTTTCCAGTATAGGGACCTAATAAATTGTTCTATCAAAAGCAAAAGTAGCTCTTTTTGATAAATTCATCATTCTTATTCTCAAGATAACCATTTTTACTATTCTGAAGAGTACTACGGTTCGAAATGGACTAAACATAGGAAGCTATGTTGCTCATAAGGATTTTTGCCATTAGAATTCCATTATTACCTTGATGAAGTTTTCCCACTGATAATGGTACTGACATGACAAAATTATACAATCTTCACTCTATAGGGATAAATTCCAAACTCCTTAGCATGCGTTTAAGCCCTTTTCATAATAGTTCCAATTTGCCTTACTGAACTCATATTTAACCATTCCTTCCAACTCACTAACCCTCTTCCATTTTCTTACTATATCATGCTATTTTTTATCTATGCCTTTGTCCAAGTTATATAGCAATCTCCAAACTTGATGTCTGACAGTGGGGCCCTTGTGCTATTGGGACCTTAGTTAGATCCCCAATTCAGGAGAGAGGTGAGTGAGGATATCAGAAGACATATCCTTTTGCAGACCCAAACAAAGCCTGATGTCTCCGGCTTAAACTCCCATTGAATAGGACTCTAGAAACGCTCCAGAGAAAAAGTGTGGAACCAGATAGGAATGCCTCTATCACTGGAAACATCACAGAAAGTTTCTTCAAAACATGAAAAAACATTGAAATTTTTTCCTGATGATAACGATGCTTATGATAATACTGATTGATCATGACCATTTCATAATGATTCTCACTTACTGAATGCCTACTGCATGGCATGATATTGACCTCACGTCTAAACAAGTCTAAGAGGAAACTTATGATTTCTATTCTAAACATGTTCCCATCCCACCATCCAGTTTTCCTACCTCAATAAAAGTCACCTGTAACCATTCAGTTTTTTAAGCCAGAACTACAAATCATTCTTGATTCTTCTGTATGCTTCATCACCCATACCTGTTCTGTAAAAAAACCTCGTTTTTCCTCTCCTCAAAATAGGTTCCTCATCTACTTCCTTCTGTCTTCACTGATGCTACTCTAGTCCAGCCCATCATTATCTCTAGACTGGAATACCGAAAAAAATAAAATAAAAGCAGTCTTATTAAATATAATGTGATATCCTGGATTACATCCTGAGATAGAAAAAGGACATTAATGAAAAACTGCTGACATTGAAACAAAAGTCTGTAGTTCAGCTTAAAGCATTGCGCCAATATTAGTTTCTTAGTCTTGACAAATATACCACCATAGTGCGAGATGTTAATGTTAGGGGATGGCAGTCAAAGGGTATAGCAGAAACCCTCTAAACTATCTTTTCATTTTTCTGTACATCTACAGTTATTCTAAAATGAACATACAAAAAATAATGCTTTCTTAGCTGCCATCCTTGCCTCCTCAAGTCCATTGCCCACAGCTTCCAGAGTGATTTTTAATAATATAAATCTGAGCATATAGAGTGTAGAGAGCTTAAGGGACTAACTAAGACTAAAAAAAAAAAAAAAACTTCTTCAAGATTATGTAGGTTTTACTGGCTGAAAAGGAATCCTCACCCAGATCTGAGAGGATTCAATGTGTCTTAAGCATTACACTATTGGGTCTCTATGTGACAGATTCAGCACTTATCAGAAATAAGCCAGCGTCCCATAACTTGCTCATACCTCACCCACAGTTTAAATTTGGTCTAATTCAAAACCCCAAACAAATCATAACATCAAATATGACGATAGATCCATGTCAAATATATCATTACTTTGTCCACAGCTTCATCAATCATTTGAAGAAAAACTGTTTTGTGAGCCTGCATACATGCAGATTCCTCACATTTACATGGATACAGCTGGAACAATTTACATTAGTTTCAAAATCCAGTTAAAACTTTTCCTAAAAGACAATTTATCCCAGATCATCTATTGTGTTAGAAAAAAAAAGACAATTTCAATGCCTATGGACATCTACATAATAAAGAACAAAGAACATAGGCCATTCTTGATAATATTACTTTGAAGTTTCTCCAAATTTTAGATCACATTCTACAGTAACTTAATCTTCAAAGAGTACACTCATGAATGCACAAGAAATTAACAACATAATTTAATTACTAAATTTTTCGGAGTTTGTGACTTTTTATTGACATTAGAATTCTAGGTGAAAATTCAAAATAGCCATCATTCAGGAGGCAAATATCCCTCTCTTTAATTCCCTATAAATCCAACACCCATTGATTTACTTTACTTTTACTTTTTTTTAATTCAAATATCTGTATTATATAGTGCTAGGGCCTGGAGCCCACAGATAACATCACTCCAACACAAAATGAAATTCCTTCCAGGAACAATTTGAAAGAGAAAAAGTAATTTTGAAATCGTCAACAAAGCACATGAAGTGTGCGGTTTGATAGGAGAAAGGGGGGGATAAAAGCTTTGCAAGAAGGAGGGAAAAGAAGCAGATTATGGCTGATTTGTACATTTATTATAAATGTATAAATTATATGTCTAAATAAATGTCTTTATTATAAATGATGTATACATGTATTATACATGTCAAGATTGCCAGGCCACCTTCTTCCCATAACTTTTTCCCCGCTACCCGTTCTCCAAATGTGAAATGTCACACACACACACCCCCTACTGCTATGTACCAAATACATAGTCATCGGGAAATCAGCTATTTGCGACGCTTACCATTTGCCATACTCCATTGTTAGAGGCAATTGTTTGTTCTGTTATTTTTTAATCCTAAGAAATCCTGATTGACACCAATTAAACTGACAGGCCAGAAGAGTGAAAAAAGGTTTAGTCTTTTATATTTTTAAGCCACAATCAACTTTAAACATTTGACGCCATCTCAGGGTGGGAGATTTTCTAAAGGTAGGATGAAGGGTCTCTCTTTGAGGTTGTTTCAGCAGTTACAGTGGCCTTCTCCATCGTGCTTTACACAGTTGGACACAGTCATTGGCAGACGTCACATCCTGAATATGGACGTTTGTGCTCCCCTTCTTATGACACGGTAGCTGAATCATGAAGACATCCTTTTAAGTTTAGCCTTGTCCCCCAATTCTAGAGTGTAGTGGAGAACTGATAACGGTTTTAGAAACTTGACTTTTCAAGCTGTGTTATTCTAGCTGTATTCATCTCAGTATCAGGAAAAAGAGGAATTACAATATCCCCTGTTCATAGGGTGAAGGGTATTTAGCAGTGAGATCTAGTATTTGTAGTTATCTGTAAGAACCTCCTTAGACTTAGCTTTCTATTAGATCATAACAGCTTCAGTGGAGAAACAAGGACAGAAGAATGAGATTACAGGTTATCCAATCATCACTGCCTTATAACAGCAAAAGGCAGAGGAAATTTAAATCCTTCTTCTCATGTAACAAAGATTCAGAGTTGCTTGATTTTGTTTTTAGGTTGTTCGTTTTTGGCACTTTTGTCTTTTAAGAGCATAATCCATAATGGAATAATATTGACTCAGAGCAGAATCTTCGTAAATCGCAAAAGGATTTAAAATAATTCTTATCACATTGCAATTTCAGAACCATAAACAAAGAAGAAAGTATGCTTAATATGCTGTGCAGATGGCTATTTATGTTTCTTAGATATCAGCACTCTACAAAGCTCCAATAAAACTTGCAGTTTGATTGTGCATGTTCTTAAGTTATGGGAAAGCTTTTCCTGGGAGTTATTAATTACCACCATATCTGCCCTCAGTACAAAGATCATGTATATACTAGTCAAATGCTTACTGTTGGGATGCTTACTCACTTTTACAGTGGGTCAAGATAAGAACATTTTGTGCCATGTCCATCACATTTGTAAAGAGGTTATTAACCTTTTTTCTTTATTGTCAGCATATTTTTATTAATGGAAATAGTAATACAATTGTGTGTCATATTGCTATGTATACTTATATATTAACATTTTACTTTAATACTCCAATATATTAAATAGTCTCTAAAGTATCATAATTTTATGTTCTAATTTTATACAAACTTATTTTATGTTTAAAGAAATCATTAATTTACATCCCTGATCTTATTGACCAGCAGGGTATTCCTTATGTTACCTCTTCTAATACCTACTGGACTACATTCCCATTGATTTGCTTTGACAAGAGTTTGGGAATTCTGCGATTCATTTTGCACAGTACTTTTGAATAACAACTTCCAGAGTAATTGAATTATATTTTAAGTGCATTAGAAAATTGTAAATGTTCTGTTTAGGATCAGTTTTTCCCTAATAAGATTAGAGTTCAAACACAAGTATTCAAGGACAACATAAAATGCCAACAAGAATACACAATTGTAACACAAAGTCAAACATCCAAGACAGCTAAGGAATAGGACCATAGAGGCAAGCTTCCAGAAACCCAAAAAGCACTTAAATTTTTCATATCAATATCCATGGCTCTCATGAAATAAATGCCTGTAGTTTATACAAAATAAACTTGTATCTGCTTGCATGTTTCTTATTGGGCTAAATTCACCATCCGTGAAGCTCTAGTTGTTTGCTTTATTGTATCCTTCAATAAGCTAGAAGAGAATGTGATCATGGTAGCATTTCAGGATTCAAATTTTAACAAGAACACAGAGGATTTTTCTTCTCTTTTTAAGGTCTTATTACCTAAATAAAAATACCGGTAGCTATGCATTTGGATGTTGTGAGATGTAAAGGTGTAAATATATGTCTACATTCATTCATATGATCATCCATGCAATCCTTTATTCGCCATCTATTTTTACCACACCTTGTCCACCACATGATCAGAGGTGGAAATAAAGGAATAAAGTTAGTCTTATACTGTCCACTCAGTGTGAACTCATGTACATTTATTTGGCTGGTAAAGAAGAGAGAAATATATTTAAACTGCCCATGTCTCTAAAGGAAGTTGATACAATTCAGGTCCTTTATTTTGATACTCTTGGATGGATTAACCTTCAAGTAGTATCCCAGCAAAGTGGTAGACCCTGTAGTTGGTTAGTTATAATGGAAAAGATGCTAAGAGAGCCTACTAAATTATTGCTCTTATTTGTTAGCATTCACCCAGCTGAGCACAGGTTTCATCAACTCCGCATCTACCTAGGGCATGCTCCTTTCTCTACTTCAGCTGCTCAGGGGAAGACATAGCTGAATTGTAGAGCACCTCCTTTTCTTTCTTTCTTTTTTGAATTTCCACTAGTTTCTCCCCATTGGCATGCCCATACTTCTCAACTTCTTCATTCTAATTTCCTCGAGGTCAGTGTGTAGATTGCTATTTTTAAAATTCAAGTAAAGAAAAGAAATCATCCCAGTTCCCAAACTGTCATCTTTCTGAGGATCTCTCTTACATTCCAAAGTCCATCTCTCTACATCATTTCTTTGGATTACATACCAAAAGACCATCAACTTTTGTAAGAACCCATGGGCCACACATATTTTAAGACTCTTCTCATTAATTTATTCAGTGAGTACTTGTCAAGTGTCTAATGTGAGCAAAGTTCCATATGAGAAATAATGAGAAGAAAGATAGGTATGTGATTATTCTAGAACCAAGGAAGGCTCAGTGAAACTCAGAACTTTGATCAGACTATATTACCCATGACTACAAAATACAGTTCTAAGCACTGGGCTACAAAAGACCTTGAAGATAAGTTGTGTTCTCAAGCACTTATAATAGAATTGAAAAGCCAGAATTCTTGGCACAGATAGGCAAAGTTACTGAAGAACACTTAGGGTAAAATGTGTTGATACCCAAATCAGCATAACGTAAATAATGTGCACAAGTACTTGAGAAAATATTCAAAATATAGTACATCTATAAAGACCTACTGGAAGAAGGAAATTTAAAACTGCATTTTGGTGTCTGTGAGGGATGTAGATATTCAGAAAATTAAAAGGTAGCTAATGTGACTTGTAGGAACATAGAATGAGCAAAATGCTTATACTGAAGAGAAAGCAAGGTGCTTAGTTGCGATTAAAGATACCTGCTAAGAACAGTAGTTTTCAAAGCCAGGGTAGGTGAATGGGCATACCACATTTACCTCAGGAGGTAATTTTTCCAGTTGGCTACATACTGTCTTTTCTCTCTTCATTTTCATTTGCAATATTTCTTTCCATTATTCTGTGAGCACAGCGTGCAGCAAACAGGGGATGGGACCGGGCCTGTTGCATTTAGAATAAATAGAGTATAGTGTACGAAAAAGTTCTCCAAAATCAACATCTCCACCTTCCCATCTATGAGTTAAGATACAATGATGTATAAAGATGCTAAATTATATTTTTGAAACTAGGTAGGAGTCATGAATGAAGTAGATCAGAACTGGGTAGCTATGTTGGAATTAACGTGAGAGGTGATTGAGTATCAAACTCAAGCCCAGTTCATTTAAATATAAAATATTAACAGCTAGATTGCATATATGGTTCAGCATTTCAAACTACATCTTATCCCATTTTGAACCTTAAATATACACCTCTTTTTATTACACTTGTGAAGTAATGCATTATGTAAAATGTCACTGATTTGATAAAGATGTTAGTAAAGTCCATGTACAGATATTCAGAATCCACTGGGCAATGCTCATCTATCAATTATCCACATTTACAAAGAGAGAAGAGTATATGATCCAAATTAAGAAGCAATTTCTACAATATTTATACTTTTGAACTTTAAATCACCAACCCAAATATAGGAAAACTTTATTGCCGCTAATAAAAGAAGTGCTTGAAACTACATATGTTTGTCTCTTGAATGTAAACATAGCTCTGGAATAGTCTATGGTACAATGCCATCAATTTTTATAAATAATTATGGCTTCTTAAATCAATGTTAATAATTGGGTTGTGTTTCTCAAATAAATTCTTGCTTATTTATTTAAGTGATGTTAAAGTGATCCATAAATTAAGAATGAGTTCTTATTTGGACAGGAAAAACTACTAATTACAAAAAGTAAGGAAAAGAAGACTTCATAATTTATTTTACATATCTTCACCATGAGCTAAGCTAAATGTTTTAAATGTATTGTTATCTTAATTCATCCTCGTGATTCGAGGGGAGATGGTATTGATATTACAATTTACTTCTAATTGCAGTTGGTTTGGCCACTGTTAAGTTTTAATTTCATGTCCAACCAATAAGTTAAAAGATGGTAATTGAAGTGTCTTAGAATTGTGCTGAAAGATTTGCTGAACCTATTGTGGGATTTAAACTCTGCCAAAGATAGGACACCAAATGATTAATATGAAATTACTGTAGTTCTATTTTTCTTCATTAAATCTTTATCAAACAGTCTTCAGAAAGAGAGGATGTTTGCATTTTTCCTCATCTTTCCAGTGACTTTCTCATTGCGGAAGTTTTCATGAAGGAAAGTGAACGATTCATGTGCCTGATCATTCCATTGACAGACTATTTATACCTGGAATTTACATTTTCTCCACACACTTCCCCTTTATTGCCAACCAGAAAAGTAAGACATATAATTAACTGTCATTAGAAATAGATGAATGGATTTCAATTTCAAATTCAAATTTCATGAAGAAAAGTACAAGTAGGGAAAAAAATGTCCAACTCAATACAAATAAAATGTTAAGTTTAGATAGAATTTAAGTTTTTCCCAATTACAGAATATGGTTAATAATTTGCATATTTGACAGACTTATTTGTATTATAAAGTTAATTAACACAGACCCTTCCAAAAGGGGTAGTGCTGGTAGTTGGAGCCTTTTGAGACAAATTGTTTTATCAAAATTCTGAGAAAAGAACCTTAGGATTTCAAGTAACAATGTAACAGCTGAATAGCCAGAAAGTTCATACTGCAAATAAGGAAAAACTGATGAAATACACGAGTTCTAGGAAGAGGAGGTCGCCTTCATACAAATATTGTACATTTATATTTTAATTTTAATTAAATTGATATTTGGGATGTCTTGGCAAAGATAAAGAGCACTTCAGAGGAGGAATTAAAGGCTTTTGAGATTTTAATAAAGGTGGATTCCGTATTTTTAAAGCATTTGCTGATTCTCTCTGGATTTCCAGAAATGGCTCTAGTTTTATTATTACATTCTCTAACTTTTTTCACAAGACTTAAAAATGATTTCCCAGTGAGGGGAGATATGTTGAATTATTTTCTCACCTTAAGTGGAAAAAGATAAGTGAATTGGGCATTTTGTCACTGGATGTGAGAACTCTCATCAATCCCTGATCTTACCTTGGCACCTAATTTCAGCTCCATAAATGTGCCCTTAATCACACAAATATCTTGGCATGAGTCAGAAATTGAAGTAGAAGCAGTACTGCCTGGAACAATGAAAGGAATCAGGCCAGGAGGGAGAAGAGAACTTATTTCCAGCCTGCCACACAATCAGACGGCATCTTTGTTTCAGCATCTTTTTTCAGAGCTAAAGCTGCCATCCCCATGCTAGGGGAGTCATGCTCTTGCTTCAGTGCTACCAAACCTCATTGCCTAGTGTCCATCATCCAAATAAGCTTTAAGCCTGTAAGTTCTCATTAAAATGTGTCAAAAGAGCAAAAGTGCTGTATTCACATGTTTCACTACTGGCACTGCAGTGTTTTTGATCTTTATGAAAATAATCCGCTAATAAATATAATTTATTAAAATAAAGCATTCAGATTTGTTTTACTTTTACCATTAGCACATCTTTTTTGATAGAACTTGTTTGGTTTTGATAAAAATTTGATATATTGCAAACTCTATCAGCTCATTACGCTGCTCATAAACAAGTGGATGGACTGAATGTAGCAGAGAAAAAATTAACTAGGCATGCTGAGATATTTTTGTCACTAGATGTTAATGAAGAAAGGCTTCTGCTTACTAATGTCTGTCCATGTTTTCATGTTTAAAGATACTGGGGCTGGGTAAAGCCATGAATTTACGCTATATCTCTTTGATATAGATATAAATTCATTTTTCCAACAATTGATTTTCTATATGAATTTAAAAATCATGTGAAAAATCATCTACATCAGTGCAATAGAGTGGAAATGATATATTTTCTCAAAAAATACACATATTATTTTCAGGAATAAATGTTACCAGAATTAACGTTAGCCAAAGCATTGACTCTGTATATAACTGACAACTCCTAGTGTATGAATGCTCTCCTGATATGAAGAATCTGTCCCTTCAATTTAGATTTCATATAAACATACTAAAAATGGGAATCTGTTTATTACTAGTACTACTATCATTATACATTTTAAATAAATGATGATGTTAAAAGAAGTAAAATAGGATGATGAAAGTTTTAAACAGTTTCTGTACTTCTCTTATATTTCATTTTTCCTTCATGCCTAAATAAACCTCAAAAGTCTTGCCTAATTAATAAAACTTTTGAAATTGTTTTCACGTTTAAAATTTATTCTAGAAATAGAAAAAATGAAAAAAAGGAGCACTTGTTCTTTATTTGACTTCCGTTGCATATTTATAAGAGATCAGTTCCTTTACCACGAGAACTTAGCTTAAAATAATTCACAATTTGACTGATATTTGTCCCCTATGACTTAAATAACAAAATGAAATAAACTAAAATATGAAAGACGTTTAAATTTAGAAGTATTCATTACAGTATTACTTTTTACATGTTAATATTCCCAAAGTGAAGACTCAATTTCATCCAGCTTCACTTGGACAATAGCTAAACAGAAGCAAAAAAAAGTAAATGCATATATCTGAAATCATTATACATGTGAGAAAAAATAATGCATAATTTACATATAAGTATCATTCAGCATATATAAACTATATACATGTATATACAGTGTATATACATATATAATAGTGATATATATACATGATTGCCCAATTACACACGTGATATTGCTCCTATTACTTTTAAAAGGCTTATAATATATCAAACAGAACATTTATATAATGATTTTAATTGTATTTGTTTATGTTCTGTTCACCTGAATTTTCACAGTTGAGTATTTTGAACTGTGTCAGTTATAAACATCTAAGTTTAAACTAGTTCAAATCACTTAAGACCAGGTGCCCATTTATTGCCATTTCCTCTGACATTGTCTTGACCCCTGATATTTTTATGTCTCACATATTGTGAAGCATTTCATTAATGTTTCCTTTGTCACAGCCTTTTCACAAAGATCGAACAATTATTGGCTTAGACAACATAATATCAAAAGGAAAGAAATGTATCAACGATGAATTTATACTAAATGAATTGAAATGTGCTGTAATGATTAAGGAAAAAGTCTCTTTGTTCTGTTAATTGCAATGTCAATTTTCATAATTCTCTTTATTTTTCAGATATTAAGGATTTAAAACTAACATTCTCTGATTAGGAAAAAAAACAAATTTTCAAACTCAGTCATTAAACTTTCCTTGTGATCTCTCTCTCTACACTTTTATTAAAAATAGAGTGACCATATTTTTAAAAATACTTGTTACGTAGATGAAATAATATAGATTTCTAAATAAAAACATCTGCATAAATAATACTGTATATGTAACATGTTAAAACCATTACTGAATTAATCTATTTCACTTTGAATTATTTCCCACTAACCATATCATAGTTTAAGGGACATTGCAAAATATTTTGTGATTTACAAATATTACTCCCATTACTATCATTAATGATTACTATCATTAGTAATAAAAATGGCAATTAATAATAATAGCAAATATCTGTCATATATGGATCTGCTTCAGTCAAATTAACCATCACTCTGATGTGAATTAGTGATCTACCATCTTCTTAAAAATAAACATCATTTTACTGCAGCAAAAACATAAAACAAATCCTAGCCATAGTAGCTATATTAATACCTGTGATACCTTTAAGAAAACATATCTGATATTATAAATCAAGGCTAACAAGTAATTTTAGCACAAAGACAAATAAGGGGCCTAGCCAGGGGTCAGAAAGCTCCAGTGAAGCAGAAGAATTATCTCCTTTAATACAAAATTCCATTCTCATATAATAAATTTATTTTCAATATATAAATAAATTTATTTCTTATTCAAGGGCACAATTACTACCTGTATTGCAGGTAAGACAGTTTTACTTCTGTATTTAAATAAAAATGTATACATTATAATTATCAAGTTATTTGTAATTTGATATCGTTTATGGACACTCATTTTCAAACATCAAAAGCACCAGGAACATTGGGGATTCTACTTTAACCTGATCTGTTTATTATGCCATTTTATGAATGTGGGCAGTGTTCTTAAGGAAATGATGATATTATCAGAAGTATCTAACTTTGCACTTTGATATTTTACTATTCACGTGCTTTCTACTATTCATCAAAACGTGATCAGGAGAGACGCAGGCATGACGAATCTGTAGTTTAGAGGAATACTATAGATAAGGTTTTAAAGCACTAAGGGAGTAGTTCTGGCTTTTGTGCCTTAAAAATAGATTTAAAGCGGGTCACGGTGGTTCAGCAGGGAGAGTTCTTGCCTGCTATGCCGGAGACCCGGGTTCGATTCCCAGTGCCTGCCTGTGCAAAAACAGATTTCAAGAGGAGGGTAAGGTGATTCAGAAGAACGAGAAAAGTGAGACAACCAGGAAAAGGGGATTTACGGAAAGGCAGAAAGAGGAAGAAACAATACAAGAATGACACCCATTTAGTAGTAGGTCTGACCCTCTTGCATTAAAAAAAAAAAGCTGCATTTCAATAATGTAGAGATAGTGAATTATTTCCAAGATTTTTTTTTTCATCTGAATTCCAAAAGTTACTTCAAATTATTGAGGACAAAAGTTTTAGATACAATATGTCAAAATGCAAGGTAGCCCTGAAAAGTTGCACTTTTATATTGATACACTTATGATTTCCATTTATACGTATACCTTTGTGATGCCCACATATCATTAACCAAGAATTATATAAGTATATTCTCCTAGACGGTCATGGGGCATTTTTTAGCACAGTGCCTTAGTGGTGTATCAGTCACACAGTTTTAAGAAGTTATCAGTCTCATTCTTTTTTGTGGAAAATAAAAATGTGATGTAAGGCATCAGTGATTTGTGGTGAATTACATTCAACGTGTAATGATAATTTCTACTAAGAGCAGCTTGAGGAAACACTAGCAGAGAACCCCTGGCCTCTGCACAATTGGGCCCTACCAGATCTGTGGATTGTTGGAACTCTGCTGCCCTCTACTGGCCGAATAAAATAAGTGCCTGTCTCAAAGCTTTCAAGTTTCTTTGTTTTGTTTCCTTCACAAACAAGATACCGGTACCTTAAAAATTTGCTTTTCTTTGGTTTCACTCACATGTAAATGGAATGTAACTTGGATTATTGTCAAGTTAATGTTTCAGCATCATTTTAATATCTTGCAGGAAGAAAAACTATTTCAGTGTCCTCTTAGTTCAAGCATGAAAGGGACTCGTTCCAAGAAATAGTAATCAAATATAATAGTGACAACTTTCACATATAATAGGATCCTGCTAGTCAAATTGGCCCAATGGCCTTTAGTTTTTATTTTGTTCAGGTGGTGTATGTGTGTTTGTAATTTTGGTACGTGTTTGTAAAAGAATAGCAATTTCAATCTGTTTTTCCTTGAGGTCATTTACAATCTTAAAATTCATGAATCCTTGGTTACCTGCTTCCAATTAATCCTGTACTTCTCAGCAATCTAGTTACTTTATTTTCTCCAAATTGCCTCCTGCTTAGGAAAGGCTGCCTCATTGGGGCACTAAGTTTGAAATTCATAATTGAAAAGAAAGAAGTGAGCTATACATCAGATTTTTTTTTTAAGTCCGAATAGTGTCCTGATGGGGACGGGAGCAGGCATTTATAAGATTTGTCCACATCACAGTGCATCCAACTTGTTAATAGACTAGCTTCCTGTATAACAAACAAACAAAAGATTTTTAAAGATGGGAGCAAGAAAGGCATGGCATAGCTGTAGTTTAAGGTTCAAGCTTTGTATCCTCTATATATAATGTATTATGTTTTTCAAAAACTTTTTATTAGGAAAGCTATACCAGACGCATAATCACTATACAATGATTAAACATTACCTTTACAATTTATAATCACTGAAATTACAGAATAAATATATGCACATTTCTTTTGAATCTTTGTGAGAGAAAACATTAAAAGTGCTTCCTACAAAGCTGTTAGTGATATATACCCAGTTGCTTTTTAATGTTTCTTTTTTAATATTTTATATATATATATATATATATAAGAAAGTGCAGATGTTCTCCAAAAAATCTTGGCATAAGGATGAAGTGTCACAAAGAGGGTGCTCATTCCTAGGTGCGCCTCTGGCTGTTAAATCACCTGGCCTCCACTTCAGTAGAATCCAGCCTAGCCTGTGACTTGCCCCAGGGTGGTAAGGAGAGATGCCATGAGCTGTACACTAGGGATGATGGGCAGGCGGAGCTGTGGAGAGGAGAGGATTGGATCAGACCCGAACTAATCAGATTGGGTTGCATGGGAGTCGTGTGTGTGTGTGTGTGTGTGTGTGTGTGTGTGTGTGTGTGTGTGTTTGCATGTATGTCTGCATGTGTGTCTTTTACCTGCAACGGAAGGAGGGTGCTGCAGGTTTCTGGACCTAATTGTGTGCACGGATTTGCAGTGTGCATTGTGGATACACATGTAAGAGACATGAGAGTGAGTGAGAACATTCGAGCAAGACCCGCCCCCTCCCTCCCCATCTTGCAGTTTCCAGGCATGCAGCAAACTGCATTGTTAATACATGTACAGAATCTGTGCCATGATAGGAAGAAGAAAGAAAGCCACAAATGTTAATTGGTTCCCCTCCCTCCCTTTCAAATAAAACTACAACTAAAAAAAAAAAGGGAGGAGGGGTTACTGAAAATAAAAAGACACACTGAATTTTACTTCATCAGGATCAATACAAGGATCCCCGATATACCTTATACATGGCACAAAGTCTCAAGTTTCAGTATAAAAAAATAATGATAACATTTGCTGGCAAAAGTCTGCGAAGGCACTTCATTGATTAATGATCTGAGTATTGCCCTTCCCCCAAATCACATCTGAGCGGGGGAGAGCATACATCTGTATTTTCTAGTTATCATGCGGTTTCAGTTCAGTTCAGGGCAAGGGGAGGTGGAGGGGAAGAAGGAGTTATCGGGACAAGTGTAAAGGGAGGAAGGGATATATATATATTTTTGTAATTTTCCTTTTCTTTTGATAAAAAGCACTAATTGATTTTCCTTTTTCTATTAGAACCTATAGGTTGTTTTCTCCAAGACTTCGAGGTAATCCGGCTTGGTTTGAAGTTTGGCCCTTAACTCGAGGTAATCACTTTTTTGGGTTTGGTGGTCTGTGAAGCCCTTTCCAGCCGAGAAGAGAAGGGTTTCTTTGAGCCTGGCGTCCTGCTGTAAGTCTGGATATTGCATGCCAGGAGGGTGGACGTGCAGTTCCTTTAATTTGGGCACTGTGCCGTAGAGACAGTCCACAAACCCCACCGTGCAGGGAGCTGGCTGTGGCCTCTCGCGGTCTAGTAGCATATTGCCACCAGCACAGCCGCCCCCCGGAGGAAACAGCACCACCCCACCATTTTTCTCATGGTGGTGGAACCCAGCCAAGTCTCCCCCGGCCCCTCCCCCCACCCCTGCAACCCCACCCACTGCCGGGTGGTGAGGGTGGTGGTGGTCCACCGTCATTATGGTGTTGACCTGGGAGCTGGACACTGCCAGGGCCCACTCCTTCTCCTTTTCCAGCAAGGTCCGGTAGTTGCTGTGGTTCTCCTTGGGAGTCTCAGCAAACTGCTCGCTTCCTAGGAGAACCTCACCCATCCCGGGAGGCTGGGTCCCGGCCCCGCCACGTTCTGCAGCCCCTGTCTCCTGCACCGATGACACAGCCACCTCCTCCTCCTCACGGGGCTTGTAGATGGGGTTGTTGCACATCTGGGTGACGGGGTGGGGGATGTACTCGTAAACATGCCCCACAGGAGGGGCCTTCTCTGGGGAGGAAAGAGTTGGTCGACCCCCACCTCCACTTCCACCCCCACCACCTCCCCCATCCTCAAAAAGCCGGTGGCATTGCATCTGGATGCCAGTAAGGTCCACCCCTTCCTGCCGCTTGCTTCTAAAGGGCAGCTTCTTCCGGCGCCGTCGGAGCACGTAGGCAAAGAGGCCTGCGGCCACAAAGACTGCTGAGAAGAACAGAACCAGCAAGCTAAGAATCAGCACGGAAAGTGGCACAGGTCCCCCGGGGGGAGAGAACTCATAGGGTGATGCATTCGTTGGGCCCCCAGCGAGGTGAGCGTCTCCAGGTTGGGCCGGAGATGCTCCAGCTGGTGCCATGTGCAGCATCTCTGGGCAGAGAACTTCCAGCTCGATGGTGCGCACGTCGCGGTGGGTGAGGTTGTCAGGACTCCCACAAAGCACATCGCCCACCACGCTGACTGAGCTGATGGTTTCGATCCACTGTTTGAAGGGGACCAGGTCGCAAGTGCAGTCCCAAGGATTCTCGTTGAGATCTATCTGGACAATGGCATTCAGGTGCTCCAGGACGCCAGCCACAGGCAGGTAGAGGAAGTAGTTCTTCCGCAAGTTGAGGCGGGCCAGGGATGTGCCTGCAAAGGCGTCGGTGGGCAGAGTTCTCAGCAAATTGTTGTTGAGGAATAGCAACTTCAAGTTGGGCATGAGGCTGAAGGCGGCGGGCTGGATTTCGCGGATGACATTGAACTCAAAGTACAAGTAGTGCAAACTCTGGAGGCCGCGGAACATGCCTGGTGTCAGCTTCTCGATGTCGTTGCCGTTGAGAAAGAGACTCTTCAGGTTGGGCAGGTTGATGAAGGCCCCATCCTGGACGTAAGAAATACGATTGTTCCCCAGATGCAAGAGATCCAAGGAAGAGAAATTCCAAAAATCAGAACGGTATATTTTCTGAATCAGGTTGCTACTCAGGTACAGTTTCTTGGCATTCAGGGGCCTTGGAAGAAGTTCAGAAATGTTATTAAATCCCCGCTCTTTGCAGTTGACAGTCAAGCCAAGGTCGTTGATGTGCAAATTACAGGTGCACCCTGTAGGGCATATAATGGGAATAGGTGGCCTGGTCTGATAAGGAGCAATGGGAGGTTGGTTTGGACCAGGGTATAAAGCTTGGGAGGTGGAAGGTGGCCTTGGCGTTCGGGGCTGTTTGGTGGGCTTAGGCTGTTTATTTGAGGACTTGTACTCAACAGAAGAAGCAGTAAAATGGACAGATGATAACATCGATGAAGGTTTAGTTGGCCATGCATTCTCCTTGCCTGATGACAAGTGGGGAATTCCCAAACTAGCCTCCACCTCAGAGTCAGACAACAAAGGACAGAGTTCTGTCTTCCTGATTTCTCGCAGGTCCTTTCCATGGAAATGGAAAGGTGTCTCACAGGTGATGTCCCCAACCAGGGCAGTGTAAGGAATGCGTTCCAGCCAACTCTTCAGTTGTACAATCTCACAGGTACAGTTCCAGGGGTTTTCTTCCAGCTGGAGCTCCATCAGGCTTCTGCCAATGTGATCTAGCATTCCTCGATAAAAAAGAACCTTCAACCTGTTTCCGCGGAGGTCCAAATGGGTTAGAGAGACAGCCTTAAATAAATTGGTTGGAAGCATGGGAATGAGATTATCATTTAAAATCAGAACCCTCAATTTACTTAGGTTCCTAAATGCCCCACTCTCAATACGTTTAATGACATTATAATCTGCCTGCAGATATTCCAGACTTTCCAAGCCAAGGAAGGTGTCGTTTCTGAAGACATCTAGTTTGTTCTCATGTAGATATAGCCTTTTTAAAATCTTGAGACCATTGAAAGCTCCCGTTTGAATGTCCTGCAATGCATTGTTCCCAAGGTTAATGGACACAGCATTATTCAAATGAAGAAAACTGTTGGTGTACAATTTCCTCATTGAATTCCTCTGCAGATACAGTTTAAAAGGTCTTGACCAGAACTCAGTAATCTGACTAATATTTGTAAATCCTTTACTGTCGCAGTGTATATGAAAGAGGCTTTCTTTAACTTCACAGTAGCAGGGATCAAAACAGGGCTCATCTATTTCCTCTGAGTCCTCTATCAGGGGAATTGGGGTAGTCCATCCTAGAGCAATTGTGCTTAGAAGAATTATCCACAACATCCTCCCTCTGTGAAGCATCTCAGCTATGGAAGGTCTCATCGTTCCTGGTTGATTACAACACTGCAACAGAAATAAAGATGCAGATGTTTAGCTTTTTAGTCACAGGCACTATTTTAATAAACTCCTACATGTGGGGCCTTTTAAGAGTGATGTAGACACTTCAGCGATTCTTGAACTGTCACTCAAAATGAGCTGGCAACATGATTAATGTTTAAAGTGTGCCCTATATATTAAATCTAGAAGACTCTGAAATATTGGATGATGTGATGACATTTTCCTGAACCAAGCCATACTTGGTAAATGGCATAGCATATGAACAAAAGCAGTCTGCTTGTGCCTCTTCTAGCAAAAAAAGGAAATGAATACACTGCTGCCTTCCAGGCATAGGCAGATTCAGCACTAATGGCAATAATTTGGCCGCAACACGTTTTTGTCTGTTAAAACTCACATTGGCATCGGAGGTGCTCATGATAAATACATTTGGAACTCTAATCAAGTGTTCTTCAACCTATAGGTTTCTACTCATGAGAAGACACAGCACACTCCAAAGTTAGAAGATTAAATAGTATAAAGTAAGAGCCCATTGCCCAATATCTGAGATATGTAAGATGATTGTTATCCAGGAAAACTTAAGATTTTCCTTACGAAATGATCACAGCATACTTAATAAAAGTATATGGTCGGTTACACACTATATACTCAACCCCCTTTCACCAAGCACAGACAATTAAAGTCTCCTTTAATTAAAAAAGTAACTTCTACATATTTGTGTCCCTTGGTTCTTTAAAGCCTTTAGGGGTGATTGGCCATTATAAAGAACATACCCGTGCAATTGTCTGAGCTAATGATAGTGACAGCTAAAGGATGCTGAGCCTGGGAGTGTCTGTTAAAATGCTTGCAGAGCTCAGTTTGGAATGTGTATCTGTGCCCTCAAGATCAAGTGAGAAACCCTGTGAAAAACTGGTTGGAGGAGAAAATTAGAGGAAAGGGATGGTGGAAACCTGTATTCTTACCTACAGATAAATGATCTATCACATAAAATATATTTCAAAGAAAGACATCATTCTTTTCCAAGCAGAAAAAAATAAATGCAGTGCTCTATTTTAACATCATACAGTCTTCCTCTGTGGCTTTTTCCTTACCTTGCCTAATATTAACAATATATGGGCATGCGAACATAAATAAATTATAGTAATGCAGTTTTACTACCTTGTCCTTCCTGAGTCACTGAAATATCAATCAAATCAAATGGGTATTTTTAATCAACAAAAATAAACCACAGCTTTGAGTTTATCTCTTCTCCCCAAACATAGATAAAGGAAATATTTTGTCAAACATCTAACTTAGAATACAATGATATAATTTAGAGGGAGAGTGAAGAGAATAAATCTTCACACTGAACTTGAATGTAATGTACACAGCTGTAAGGAAAGGAGAACCCGTGAGAAAGCACAGAGAAATCTGCCTCAGGCATGCAATATTCAATTTTTAGAAACAATTAAATGGAAAAAAAAAAAAAGACAAGGCAGATGAGGCTACATTGCAGTAACAGTCTTCCCTATCTCCCTTATAAAATATTAAAATATACTTAAGTTCTTTCTTCACATTCTATTTTTAAACGTTTTTCTTGTTTTTGAGGTCCCTGAGGTTTAGGCAAGAAAGGCTCCAGATGTCTTTGACTTACCTATTTTGCAGGCAAAAAAATTTTTTTGAACATTGGGAGAAAAAAAAAAAACAGAGCTTGAGTTTAAGGATTCTTTCCTTCCCTCCTTTCCTCTTTGCTGAAACTGAAGCAGAAAAAAAAAGGGGGGGGTAAAAAGGGGGGAGGGGGGAAGAGGAAGACTAAGAGAAAAAAAAAAGCAGCAAGCTTGAGACGTGCTGGGAATGCAATGGGCCCTTCAATGGGCTTCTTTAGGATGCAGAACTGCCGTTTGGCACGCTCAATGGAGGAGGGAGGAGAAAGGGCTGCTGCAGGCTTCCAGCCCTGCTGCCGCCGCGGCGGCCGGTCTCTCTGGGTACCGGCAGAGCATCATTGGGCACTAGGAGGAAGGGCGGGAGGAAGGCAGGGAAGGAAGGAGGCTCAATCACAGTGCAGAATCTCGGACTTCTCTCGCGCTTTTTTTTTTTTTTAATATGTGCTGTAACCCTGGATCCGGCTTTCCACGTCATGGAAATGAGCTCCAAGAGGGGAACGCGCTTAGCATGGGGTCGGGAGCGAGCACTGAGAAGCCCTGACTGTACTGGAGAGAGTGTGTGTGTGTGTGTGTGTGTGCGTGTGCGTGTGCGTATGTGTTTGAATATGTTCGTGTGTTTAAGGGGAAGGAAAAGAAGTGGGGAGGGGGGAGAGATGACAAAATAGGAAACAAAACGAGGAAAGGCCAACAGAGACCAACCTACGGGAAACATTTCTTTGGTGGGAAAGGTAGAGGGAGGAGGTTGGGAGGTGGGAGAGGAGTGTAAAGTATAGGATTTTGATTTTATTTATTTATTTTTTTAACTGTCAAGGAAACCGTCCTTTGGCTGGTTTGCTCTTCCATTTCTCAAAGCGTCTCTAATGCAGATGGGCTGGGAAGTGAGACTGTCCTCCGAAATTATCCTTTTCACAGCCCAGACACTTCGCGCCAAAGAAGGGGGTGAAGGGAAAACCAGGTCCCCCAAACACGGGGGCTGAATCTGGCTAATTCTGCCTCATGTCCCGAATAAGGGCTCGGGCTGCCTGAGCAGCTTGGACTGGGCTTCTCCTGCATTTTGCTTCGATCCCTTTGCATCAGGAGTCTTTTTGTTGTGCTGCAGCTCAAAGCCTTCGATTTCCCCTGAAGTCACCGGCCATGTGTTTGCTTCCAGCTTTTTAAAAATAGAGACAAGCCCATGCTCCGGAAGGAGAGGCAAATCACTTCGGTAACAATGCACATTTCACGTTCTTCCAACAGGAGAGACCTCGCTGGGATAGGGGTGGAATTTTGGGACTTGGATTTTTTTTTTTTTCCTGCTCCAAACATTTCTCCCTGGTATTCTGGGGAGTGGGTGGAAGGCAGATTGAGGAAATCTGTTGCAGTGAGGAAGGGTCGCTAGGTCATAGTTCACATAGACACTCCAAGAGGAATTTTTAAAGGCTCAAGTGTCACAGTTCCACAGTCCTACTTGCCAGGAGGGAATGCAGCTTTGTGGGGAAACCGGAGAGTGTCAAGTGTGCAGCAAACCAGGCTAGTTATTAGGAATTGCGTGGCCGATTCTCTCCCCCCCCCACCCCCCAACACACCAATCATGTCACCAACTCATGGGGAAGGGGGAGGGGAGACATTTTTATGTTGCTAAAGAACTGGACAGAACCTCAATTGCCCAAGGACTCAAAGTTAGCAGATAGAGGGCTTTCCTTTAAAGCGCTGTTTACAAAGCAAAATGCTAAAGCAAAGCAAAGCTTGTGTATCTATTTCTTGCCGCCCGAAAGTATATAAATTACCTCACTCAACGAAATGGTCTTTAAAAGTCAGTCATAGAGTATTTGCATGTTACTGCACATTTAAAATGACCGCACATGTGTGAACTGCTTCACAGTAGCTAAGATGGGAAACAGCTATCCGAGAATAAGTAATCAGGCAGGCAGGAGTCTCTAACGTCCTACACCCTTAGTATTCCAGACCCACCCTATCGCAGATAGGTCTCAGCCAAGAAGCAAACCGACACCGACACACTAAGCTCCGAACCAGAGCAATTGCATCGCCTCCATCTGCCACCCGCCCCCTCCCCCCAACACCACCCTCTGCCCCAATGTGCAGAGGCAGTGACTGTTTCATGGATCTTATCGGAACCCCTCTTACGGAATCTTTGGGTACCCCTGGGGGCTCCTTTGAGCTTCTCGGGGACGGTAAATGGTCCTCTCTGTAACCAGTCTCTAGTTTCTCTTAGGCTACAACCCCCTAAGTTTTGGACTTGGGCCATGTCCTAAAGGCTCTTTCACCCTTTTCCTTGCCTTTATCCTAGGGCAGTGTGTCTGAGAGGTGTGGGTGGGTGGGTGGGTGAGGGTGCTCCAAAAGTTAGAGGGTGAAGGGCCCTGGAGCCCCGGTTTCTTCCATCCTGCTGGGAACGCCGGGCACCATTTGTTTGTCCCGAGAGAGGACAAGAAGCCCTTTCTCCCCGCGGTGTCCCCTTCCTGCCTCCCCCTCCCCACTGCCTGATCTTGGAGCCTACTAATCTCCCCAGATCTAAGATTAAATATTTCAATATGGAAGCAAAACCATCTCCCCTAGAACAAGTAATTAAAATGCTGCATCATTTTCTGAAGAGCTCTAAGCCTTCTACAGATCCTTTTGTAATCTGCGGTAGCCAGGCGAAACGCACAATACGTCTGTTCAGAATGGAAAATGATTAAAAGCTCAAGCCGTTTCCCTTCTATCTCTGACAACACAAGGGAGCGATCCACTGGGGTGGGGGGGAGGGGTCCTTCGCTCCTCCACCTGGCCTATTTGTTGGAGTTACTTACGATTTCCTCCTCCCTCCAAAGGGGTCCGAGGGTATGTTAGTTTCTAGTCCCCCTCCTTCCACGACCGTTCTTATTAGCTAACTGGTGAATTAGAAAATACAACAAATCCCAAGCACCTGTGTGCTTACAGAAGCCATCGCGGCCAAACTCTATAGGCTCTACAAGGCACAGACTACCAATTAGGCAAAGTAGCAAAGGATGGCGGCGAGTACCTATCGGTGCAGAGCGCTCACGATCTCCGAGGTTTGCTCCAAGGGGCTTCCCGGGGGGAGGTGCAAACTCTCTGGGAGGCTGAATTGTATCCATCATGCCGGAGCCTTGCAGTTTCTCCTCCTCCGGCCACCAACTTTCAGAAAGGCCATCAAATCAGGCTTGTAATCCTTTTAAGTGTCTCCACCTTTGAGACTTGCAGGGAAATGGTCGCTGCATGAGAATGACGGAGCCAGGCGCGCACCTAGCGCGGCGATGTCAGCGACAGGGAGCTCACGACCACAGCTCCATATGCCCTCGATGGCAGGCAAGCTGCCTGAACGTCCTCGGACTGGGCTCCTTTGATGTGAAAGCTCGGTCCTCTCTGACTCAGTGGCCAGCTTCCCGGTTCCCGAGAGCCCCGGCTCGGTCTCTGGGTGTCTCTCTTTCTCTCTTCCTGAAAGGTTGTCACTCACAGCGCAATCCCTGCCCGAGGCCTCCTCTCTGAGGAGATGGGATGAGTCCTTGCCTTCCCCGGGTATCTTCGCTTTCGTCCCTTTGGGTGGGTGGGAATGGGAGTGGATGGTGTGTATGTGCGAGAAGACGAGGGTGGGGAGGGGCGGGAAAGAGGCAGGAAGAGGGCGACTAGATCCCAGATCCCAGCATTGGCCAGAAGGCGAGGCAGGAAGGAGGGAGGGGGGGAGGGAGAGAGAGAGAGAGAAAGAGAGAGAATGCAAATATCACAGTATGGCTGTACACACCAAATTCGACTTGGGTTTGGGGAAATCTCTGGCAATGCACAAAGGTGAAGCGATCCCGTTGGCAGAGAGTGAGCCCCTGACAGCTCGCGGTTCAAGCACCCTCAGTTCTCCACCAGGAGCGGGGGGCGGGGGAGGGGCCCGCGGAATGTTTCAGGCCAAGGAGACGCTCGCGGTGGCGGCGGCATCTTTTAAGACTGACCTGCTTAAAAAGTGCCACTTTCATGGCCTGGGAGATAACTGAAATCGGATCACACGTTACTTACCACCGTCTGCTCCTTAACTGGGAGCGCCGAGTCGGGTGTCGAGAGGCAGTATTTGAAACGCCAGGCTGGAACCCGAATGCAAAGCCATCAGCCGCCCCCAAATAGCTTACGGAGGGAGCGGCGCTCGGGAGCCCCCAGATCAGCCCATCGCCGGAGCCTCCGCCAGCGTGTCCCCCCCGCCCCTGGGCCCCTCCTCCGCGCCAACTGTGTAAATCAGCAGCCGCAGTCCACTCGCCGCGCATCGCAGGCAAATCCCTGCTAAGGAAGCGAGTGAGCTCTCTCTCTCGCTCTCTCGCTCTCTCTCTCTCTCTCTCTCTCTCTCTCTCTCTCTCTCTCTCTCTCTCTCTCTCTCTCTCTCTCTCTCTCTCTCTCTCTCTCTCTCCTCTTTATCGGTCACAATCTGGCAGTTCTACAA
>PVIY010006193.1:0-89256 GCA_004026745.1 Myrmecophaga tridactyla
TTGACTGTGTATCTAAAATACAATTTTTCAATGTCTACTTTAGCTCAAAGGAAAATATGAGACAGGAAAATTTTCACTCTTTAATCCTGATCATTTATATATCCTTCTTTATCCTATTAAATAATTTATTAAATGCCATTATTTTTAAAGAGCTTCTTTTAAGTTAATCAAAATTTGTAATTTATAGCTCAATTCTTATGTTCTTTCCCAATTAAAAATGATAAATCCATATTTATTAATACCAACATATCCATAACCCAATTATTATCTCCCCTTTTCTTTTCTCTCCTCTCACTTCTTTTTTTGATCCTTTATCCCCCCTTCCCCTCATCAATCATCCTCTCTCCCTACCACCTCTATTTTCTCTGAATTTCTTCTTCTCTTCACATTCTTCTATTATTTAAGTTAATCTGCATTTTTTCCCTCATTCCCCCAATTCTTTATTTATCTGTCATGTTTTAACTTTTGGTTCATTTGTTTCTTGCTTCTCATTCTTTCTAACAACATTTATACCACTTTCATTATTCACAATATTTATCTTAACAAGTATGTGTTCTTTTTATATCTCCTTGTGTCTTCTTTTCCTATTATTTGGATATACTTCCTTTGATATTGGGTCATTATAAGTGCCTCTGCCCTTTACTTTCTATCTCATTTTTCTTACCATCATGTTAAGAAGTTTGGAAAAACTTTCTCTGCCTCCTCCACTTCCCATATTTAAAATAATTATGCTATTTTTATACAATGATAGTGTGTTCCGTGTTTCTCATGATGGTGGGAATTTAGTTTAGAACTAATTGTGATTAACACTTAATTTTTAACAATTACATTTGTTAAAATGGGGGAAATAAAGGAAATAAGAGTACAAAGTGAACTACTGGAGGGAAAATTAGAAATTATATAGTTAATAATTTTATAGGAGAGTAAACAGAATCTCAGGGGTGCTAAGTGACATGCCCATTGAAGAAGAGCCAAATTTAAACACTTCATTTCCTAACCTTTGTTCCAATGAGCCTTTAGCTACTGAGTCATTATTAGCTTATTGCTTTATTTTTTTCTAATAGTTTACTTCGAAATAATTTTTATTTATGCAAAAACTGCAAAGATAATAAAGAGTCCCTACATATTTTCCATCCAGATTTCTTTAAAGTTAACTTCTTATGTAACATGAAACATTAATGTAAACTAAGAAATTAAAATGAATACATTGTTTTTAACCAAACTGCAAGTTTTATTTAGATTACACAAGTTTTTCTACAAATGCATTTTCCTGATTCCTGGATCCCATTCAGGGAATCATGTTCTATTAGTCACCATGTCCCCTAGGCCTTCTTCAATTTATTACAGATTCTTAGACTTTCTTTGGTTTTCATGGTCTTAGCGATTTGAAGAGTGTGGTTAGACTTTTTTGTAGACTGTCCTTTAGTTGAGGTTTGTTTGATTTTCTTTCCAATGATTAGACTGGTGTTAGGGATTCAAAAGAATACTAGAGAGTGGAAGTGCCATTTTCTTGTATTATATCAAGGCCTTAATGAAAATAAATGGCTTTCACTGTCAATGTCAACTTTACTTGGTTAATGTTCTGTCTACCAGGATTCTATACTGCACAGTTACTATTTTATTTTTTGTTTTTCATACTCTCATTGTTAGAGGTGAATAAGTACAGTTCATATCAAGGTTACTAGAAGCTGTACATTCTGTAGGGAATGATGTCAATGAATTTTTGATATGTGTTAAAACCACTACAGTAAATGATTAATATTTGTTGGGAAGTACTTTAGGGCTATACACATAGCCTGTTTCACTTTAAAAATACATCAATTAAAAAGTGAACATTGTCTGTAGCAATTATTGCTATGGTGATATAACGGTGATTTTTCTATTTTCCTCCTTCCTACTACATTTATTATTTGGAATTTTTTTTCTCTAAGAAAGATTGCCTTATTGAATTATTTTAGGTCCTTCCTTTAAACTCAAATGGTGTCATATTCTGAGTTGGAGGGATCATTTACCGAACTTATTCAAGATAAGACATTTTAACAAAATGGCTCTGTTATTTGACCTATCTCTAAAAGTTAAGCTTGGGAACTCCAATCAAGTATTTTATTCATAGATTCAAAGAAAAGGGTAAAACAAACAGACAAACAAACAAACAAACTCCTCTATGGCATGACATTAGTTAACTTGAATATTAGCTAAAATGCATTTTGTATTTATTATGTGTCCATTACTATTTCACGAATAATAAGAGAAATAACTCATATAATACTCAAATTACCCTCATGAGAGGTAATATTATTATAGTTATACAGTTGTTTTTCAGATAAGAAAACCAAAGTAAAGAGTGGTTAATCAGAGAGTCCATTTTTAAACAACTAGGAAATGGTACTGCCTGCTTTATACATACATACACATATATATATACACACACACATTTGTAATTTTTCAGAAACAACAAGGTATTGTTATATAAATAATCATTTAGATAACTTCTAAATTGTAAAATTTTTTGGTGGACAATTTTGGCATGCAAGATTTTTTTCTGTTTTGTATTATTTCTTTTAGGATAGATTCCTAGATGTGGAATTATTAGGTCAAAGTGTACAAGCAAAACAAAACAAAACAACTGTCATAAGTGGGATGGTGACTTAGTAAGAGGGGGAACTGAAGATTAGTCTAAAGAAAGGTAGTTTATTCTTCTCAATTCTGCCAAGTTGCAGGATCTAGGTGGCTGCAACAATATCTGCAGAGGCCAAGGGGAAGGGGCAAGCTGGGGTCCACAGCCAAGGCACAGAGCCTACCCTGAGGCTCCTAAACAAAATGTGTGATGATGAGGTTTACCATTGGAATAAATTCTCTTCCTTAATAGAACATTTTTTCCATGATAAAAGCATAAATCCTTGAAGTTTTACTGGTAAGGAAAAAAAGATATCACATGAAGACAGATTTTCAGTTTTGTTTTGTTTACAGCAGACATTTTTTGAGCTTATTTTTGTGCAAAACCCTGTGCTAAGTATATTGCATATGTCATCTCTTTTAATTCTTAATAATAGTATGAAGTGGGTGCTATAATCATCCTCAGCTTACAAATGACAGAACCAAAACTTTATAGCTACAAAGTAGCAGTACCAAGATATGAGTACAGGCAGTCTGTCTTCAATATGTCATACTACCTCCCTTTAGCAGAACAAGATTGCATGTAATTAAATGTTGATGTGAGTGATACAAGCAATGAATACTGTCAGAAATCAGGGAAGAGAGAAAGAAGTGTGGGCTGGAGCAGACAGGAAAGACTTCAGCATGCAGCATCCTCTATTTTTATGGGATTGTGACTTCGACTGTTTTTAGATATCACATTAGATTTCTTTGCAGTTTCATCTTTTAACATGCAAAGCATGTCTTAACATGCAAAGCAAATGGGCAGACAACCTGACCCTGGAGTTTAGCTAGCTCATCCTTCAGATTCAGTATATGCTTAATGAACAGGAATTCACTGTGGATGGCTATGCATAGAATAGAGTCAGGAAGACATCCAGAGAAAACTCCTTTTTCTGTGGTGGAGGGAAATAAGAGCCCACAGCATCACAGATCCACTTACAGACTTAACTGAATGGAACACATCGTGCATAGCAAAAAGTAGAGCGTTTTCATTTACATTTGTTTTCTTTCATGCTGTGAACTCCTGAGAAACTGCAGTAGCAGGCAGTGAAGAGTCATACATAGACATCTTAGAATGAAACTCTTTCCTAGTAAATGGTTGGGTCAAAGGTCAGAAATAAAGCACTCATGTTATAATCTGTCTCTTTGTGATATAAAACAAAGACTCAACCCAATATGGAAACCCCAAAACAGAACAAATCTGCAAAATTCACTACTAAACCTTCCAACATAAATTTGTACTGGACAATACCTAATGAGCCATTGTGAATATGAATCAAATCCATGAAATTTAATATATTCTTCCAATCAAATCAGGACTCAGTTATCATTCACTCATTTATACAACAAAAAACGACATACTTTTTTGTGTGTCAGGAAGTATGAACAGCATTAACACTTCAGGGATAAAGGATATTGTCTTTGACCATCAGTTTGTTCGTAATTGACTTTAACTACAGACATACTATTATGCTATGGCCAAGTACTAAAGTTCAGGGTTGCAATAATGAGCTCTGTCTGTAGCCTTTCCTTTGCCCCTCACTTTCTGCAGCTGCCCCACCTTCTCTGGTACAATAAGGGGCCAGAAACAGGAAGAACTTTCTTCTGTGAATGACTTCTGCAGAGAAAAAGTCCCTATTTCACGTTCTCCTCCTTTCTGTATTGCTCCTCCTACTCCCCCAGACCCAGTTTTTCCTGCGAAAATTATCACATGTACCTACTTTAAAAATTCATTATATTATGTTTATTTGTAAAAAATTTTAATGGTTTTTGTTGAGATGTATTATATGTTCATAGCCCATATAATTATCTAAAATGCACAATCAGTGGTTCACAATATCATCATTTAGCTGTGCATTCATCATTATAATAGATTTTTGAACATTTTCATTACTCCAAAAACAATAAAAATAAGAACAAAATAAAAATGAAAGTAAAAAATAACACCCAAAACATCCCATGCTCCCCAAACCCATATTGTTTACTTATTTTTTGTCCTTTTCCCCTTACTTATCTGCTCATATACTGGAAAAAGGAAGTTTCAATCCCAAGGTTTTCACAATCACATGGTCACACCTTAAAAGCACTACAGTTATTCAATCAGTAATCAAGGGTATTGGATTACAGTTCAACAGTTTCAGGTATTTCCCTCTAGCTACCTCAATATACCAAAAAACTGAAAAGGGATATCTATATTCTGCATAAGAATCACCTGCAGAATGACCTCTTGGCTCAATTTGATATTTCTTAGCCACTTAAACTTTATTTGGCTTCATTTCTCTTTCCCTTTTTGATCAAGAAGGCTTTTCTCACTCCCGTAATGCCAGGGCCAGACTCATCCCCAGGAGTCCTGTCCTACGTTGCCAGGTAGATTTACACCCCTAAGAGTTATGCCCCACATATTTGAAGAGCAATGAGTTCACCTGCAGAGTTGGCTCAGAGAGAGGCCACATCTGAGCAACATAAGAGGTTCTCTGGGAATTCCCCTTAGGCATAATCATAAGTAGGCTTAGCTTCTTCTTTGCAAGAATAAGTTCCATAGGGACAAGCCTCAAGATCAAGGACCTGTCCCATCAGATTGGCAGTCGCCAATGATTGGCAGAATATCAGGTCTTCCCCAGGTGGAAAAGTTTAATTTTCTCACCTTGTTCCCCTGTTCTTCAAGGGGACTTTGTAAATACTTTGTTACCTTCTGCCAGATTACTCTGGGATGTATTGGGGCAGTCCAGCAACCTGTACAAACCAACAAGATCTCAGTCCTATTCATGAATCCATGTAGTTATGGCCATCAAACTAAATAGATGTTTGATTTCTAGAAATGTTTATAGTTTACCAAGGTCTGCTTTTTCTCTATTCTACACATTCCTGTCAATTTGCCTCCTTGACATAAATACATGAAATGGGATGGGGGTGCAGGACACCAGCTTCTACTCAGCAAGTAGGAGGATATTTGATGACAGATATAAAGTTTCTTTTAGAACTTTTCTAGGTTTATCTACGGATGGGGCATTTCATCTTCATAATGACCTCAAAGTAGTTAAATATCAGCAATCGATGTAAAAATGCCAACGGAAGTGATAATTGAAAAATGGTTATGTAACAAGACTTGGAAAAATAAATTTAGGTTATTTTTATTTATAAAAGTATGTATTGTCTACAACCAAAAATATCATTTTTAATCCATATTGGTAGACTGTAGATAATCAAATCCATAATATTGCTTTACATGCCAAACAGTCATTGTTGTTTCCTTACAAATAAGAAGATAAATTTTTCATCAAAAAGTTTTCTCAAAAATCAATTACTTTTTCATATCCAAGTATTTATACATCATAATAGAATAATTTCTTATGATATTCACTTATTTGGCACATTAAAATTAAAAATATTTTCCATAAAATGTAAGAATATGCTTGATTTATAATTTATTTAATATGTAATTTGAAACTTCACACACCAAAAATTAGCTTTAAGGAATTTACATAATAAGAAGACAGCATATATTCTAGTGTGAGAAAATATTTCAACTGTAGAAATTTCAAATTAAATTCTTATTTCATTGAAATATATTCTTTATTTTGACAATGAATTGAATTGTTCATGGTACAAGCTAAGCACCATTATTAATTCAGTCAAAATTTGTTCAGTGGTTGACATCTCATAATTCTTCCAAATTATAGTAAATATGATAAATTTTGACTGTTCACTTGCAATTTTTGTTCTTAGTGATTCAGCTTTGCATGATTAAGTTTAAAAACTGCAGAGATAAATTAAAAATAGGAAGAGTTTTGTGACATTTACGATTCCAGCCCTATTAACTATGTAATATTAGATGTAGTTATCAAAATTTTAACTATCAATGAAAACTCAATTGCTAAGTAGAGTGCTGTTTCAAAACTAATCTGCTCAAAAGAGACACCTTTGACCCCCCTAAATCATATACCTAGAATAAGTGGCTTTTGCTAATTTACATAGAAGAGCCTATATACTAAAAGAAAGCTATTTTAACAAATTTTCTACAATATAAGTATATTCTTGTATGGTTCTTGGTGAGATTCACTTATTTTTGGCTCTTATGTTCTCTTTTTGTATTGTATGAACATTAACTGATCCTGATTTTCATTTCTCAATATAACATAATGGTGTTTTATGTACCTTGAAGCTCTAAGAAATAATGGTGACCAGAGAACCCAGATATTACTGTGGGGAATGTAATTTGTATTCAAATATATCCAACCTGATTTGTCCAGAGTCATATCAATATGTCTGAGTGTTAAACCCATTGCTTCTTGATCCTATTTAAATGGTTCCTAAGATGAGATGATACATGGCACTATAGTATGATGAAATTTTATGGCCTAAGTCAGTAAGGCTGTTAATGTAGTAACAAGATTCCATTACCAATAAATATGTTGTAGGAGAAGTTTGATCAAATATACCTTTCTGTTAAACAATAACTAGTATAAGAAAATTATTATGCAACTCCAGAAATTTTACTACAAGGCAAATATCCAATATTGAATATATAACAAGCAGAAAACTTGGTTAACTAAATTATTTTAGTACATACTGCATGTTCTGATGAAGGCATAAAATTTCTTCTACTCCTACACATAAGAGAGTTTTTTTTTCAACTTTTCATTACAAGTTCCTGGAGAGCTATAAGGTCACAGAAAATATTACTTGGTGAATCAAGTTCTCTTTAAGATTAAAATTGGTTGGTTGTATTTAGAGATGATTCTTGCTTTCTGTGGGGAGATCTAGGTTTACATCACGTCATATCTGAGATCCTTCCCTGATGAGTAAGAATAGCGATGAAGACAAAGACAAGGATACAAGCAAGTTTCTGATGGATGATTTTTTAATTGGATTCTGGCAGAGGTGTACTTTGGGCAATTGCTCTCTTTATACAAATTTTCATTTGTTTAATCTTTCTTTGGTTCTTTTCCCTTTCTGATGCTAAAGTCTAGAGGAAAGTTTGCACTGTGGAATTAAGAGAATAAAAAAGCCCAAAGAAGTCATCCAGCCAGTTTTTCAAAAAAGAAATAAACCAAGTGTGTAAAGGAAACTTGGACAACTTCCCCATGGCAGAGAATATCTGCTAAGGCTAAGTACTCCATGGAGGGTTTCTGGACTAAAGCCTATGATGACAATCCATGTATCTTAAAGTGTAAGATTCCCTCCTTTGTATAACTTCTTTAGACATATCACAGTTTTATTTGCAGCTGCTCATTTAATTCAGAACTGAAGATCTGGAGGATTTCTCAATACTAAAGAATAAATTATATTGTTAAAAAATCACAGATATTCATCCACACACTTTGGATCTCAAAGCAAGATAGTGTCAGCAGCATTGGTTTTGAGCACTGTCATTCAGTACTCAAAATTCCTAGACAACTATGATCTACAGCATTTAAGTAATTTCTAAAGCTAGCATTTTCATTGATTGTTCCATGTGCCCACTAATCAGCATTTGGCTCTCAAGATTATGATCTCCATCATGCTTTGCTTAACATGCTTTACATCCTTTCCTATTTGCTTTCTCTCCAATTTTAAGTTTGAGGTCTTCAATTTAATTCATGATCTACTGTTCTAGTTTGCAAGCTGCCAGAATGTGATATACCAGAAAAAGAATGGCTTTTAAAATGGGGATTTGTTAAGTTGCAAGTTTACATGAAAATATCCAAGTTAAAGCAAGGCTATGTAATGTCCAATCTAAGGCATCCAAGCTAAAGATTCCTTGGTTTAAGAGGGCTGATAACATTCAGTACTTCTCTCAACTTGAAAGACACATGGTGAACATGGCACTGTCTGCTGGCTTTCTCTCCAGGCTTCTTGTTTCATGAAGCTCCCTTGGGGACATTTTCCTTCTTTATCTCCAAGGGTCTCTGGCTACATGGGTTCTCATAGTTCTAAGGCTTTTTCCAAAATAGTTCCCTCTTAAAGGGCTCCAGTAAGCAACCCCACCTTGAATGGCTGGAGACACATTTCATGGACACTATCCAATGAAAAGTTACCACCCCAATTGTGTGGGTCACATTTCCATGGATAATTAAAAAGCTCCCACACAGCAACACTGAATGAGGATTAAAGGACATGGCTTTTCTGGAGTACACCACAGATCCAACTGGCATACCTACCAATGACTTTGACAGTTTTCAAAAGTCTCTTCTAGTGATGAATTGCAAATCATCCATCAGATTTCTCCAAGAGTACCAGAAAAAACTTCCTTTCTCCCATATAGACAATATATAGATGTCTTGCTCACTTAACTCTTAAATAATTTTTAAGTTTTGGAAAATTACCCTAGTACATGGAAACCTTGTAGAATCTTATATAATGACCTAGGAATTCTTTAGGATTGGCAGGAATGATTTTCGTTGGGGTTTAGCAAGCTATGATAGTAGCAATGCCTAACTGAAGTAAGCATAACAGTGACATCCAATGTAGCCTCTCAACTCTACTTGAACTCTCTCAGCCATTAATACTTTATTTATTTCACTTATTTTACTCCTTTTTGTCAGAATGGCATTGTTGATCCCATGGCGGCAGGGCCAGGCTGATCCCTGAGAGTCATCCCCCACACCATTAGGGAGACTTTCATCCCTGGATGTCATGTCCCATGCAGTGAGGAGAACAATGATTTCACTTTCAGAGTTGGACTTAGAGAGAGAAAGGCCACATCTAAGCAATAAAATAGGTCCTCCAGAGGTGACTCTTAGGCATACCTATAGGCAGGTTAAACTTCTCCACTACATACATAAGCTTCACAGGAGCAAGCCTCAGGATCAAAGATATCACCTATTGATGTGGGTGTCCCTAATATTTAGCACAGTTTCCCCAATGGTAAAGTTTAATAGGTCCCTTTTTTCTCTCATCCCTCAAGGGACTTCGCTGATACTTTTTCATTTTCTGCTGAATATACTCTGGGATATATCTAGGCATATTTAAACTATATGGGATTAAAGGCTCTCATTCCTAATCTGGATTCCCTGTGTTTGTATTGTTTAAATGATCTATCCAGACAGGTTGAGTTAGATTATTTGCTACAGAAAATTTAGGTTCTGCAGGTAAATATATATATATATACGTATAAATATATATATATATTCCTTTGATCTAAAGAGTAGGTGAATTTCTAAAACACAGGCAATGTCTTCCTTTCCCCTGTATTCTGAATTATCTTAATTCCAACCCAATCATCTTCATTCTTATCTGTAAATACCAGGTTATACATACGTAAAGCAGCCCCTCAAAATCCAGAGATAGCAATTACCACTCCAAATGTGACTGCTATAAGAGGTTACAATCTAGGCCACAGTTTTCTTATAAGTATTTTCTAAATGAGGTCATACAATATTTGCTCTATTATTTCTGATTTACTTTGCCTCACCAAATGTACCACAGGTTCATTAACATCATTGCTTACGTCACAATTACATTCTTTTTGGAGCATTGCATTGTGTTCAATCATATGTTTGCACCATCATTTGCCAATCTACTTCTCAGTGCATCTTCCAGCAACTTCCATCAACTGGGCATCATATGCAATGTTTACAGTCAACAATCCATCAGCACTCTCAATTTTAGATAATTTCATTGTTCCCAAGAGAAAGAAAACCAACAAACATGACCTCACCAAATAGAAAATCCAAGCCTTCCCTTAACTCTTGTCCCTCCCCCCATTATTTTTCCCCTGGTACTGCTGCAGTATTATTGATATTTTCCTGTTAAACATAGCCCACAACATGCAATAGCATTTCCCCCCATCCCCTGAAATTATACACTCTTTGTACAAGATTCATACTTGTTCTAGTTTGCTAGCTGCTGGAATGCAACACACCAAAGACAGACTGGCTTTCAATAAAAAGGGATTTATTTAGTTGATGTATAGTTCTTCGGAGGAAAGGCAGCTAACTTTCAACTGAGGTTCTTTCTTACATGGGAAGGCACAGGGTGATCTCTGTTGACCTTCTCTCCAGGCCTTTGGATTCCAACAACTTTCCCTGGGGTGATTCCTTTCTGCATCTCCAAAGGCCTGGGCTGAGCTGCAAGTGCTGAGATGAGCTGCTCGGACTGTGCTACATTGAATCTCTCATTTAAGCACCAGCCAATTAAATCAAGCATTATTCATTACAGCAGGCATGCTTCCTAACCAACTGCAGATGTAATTAGCAACAGATGAGGTTCACATGCCATTGGTTCATGTCCACAGCAACAGAACTAAGAACCTTCACTTAGCCAAGTTGAAACCTGACTCTAACTACCACAATACCTTTGCAGTAGTTCATGCAAGAATTTATTTATATTTGTAATATTAATTGGTGGGACACATGAGTCTATACAACCCCCTTCAATCATAATCACCTTCAATGCAATAATATTACTTATGGAGCCACTAGTGAACCATCTTCATTTCTATCTATTCCCTTACAATAAATTCAACCACATACAAGCTTCTGTGCATCCGTAGGTCCCCTATATTCTGTATTATAAGCCTCTGATTTTACCTTTACCATGGTCATAAAAGTGGCATCACACTATATCTATCCTTTTGTGTCTGGCTTATTTCACTCAGCATTGCGTCCTCAAGGCTCATCCATCTTTTCATATGGTTCAGGATGTCATTTTTTCTTATTGCTGCATAATATTCCATCTAACAATTATACCACATATTGTTAATCTACTCATCTATTGATCGGCACTTGGATTGTTTCCATCTTTTGGCAATTGTAAATACTGCTACAATGAACATAGGTGTGCAAATCCCTTTTTGTGTCACTATTTTCAGTTCTTCTGGTTATATACTGAGCAGTGGTATTGCTGGATTATAGGGCAAGTTGATATTTAGTCTCTGAGGAACCACCAGTCTGTCTTCCATAGCACTGTACCACTACATATTTCCACCAGCAGTGCATAAGTGTCCCAATTTATCCACATCTTCTCCAACGTTTGCAGTTTCCTGTTTGTTTGATAGCAGCCATTCTCACAGGTGTAAAATGGTATCTAATTTTAGTCTTAATCTGCATTTCCATTATAAATATTGAGAATGAGCATTCTTCATGTGCTTTTTAGCCATCTGTATTTGCTCTCCAGAAAAATGTCTATTCCTTTCTTTAGTTCATTTTATAATTGGGTTGCTTATTCTTTTGTTGTTGAGTTGTATGATTTCCTTATGTATGCAGGATATCAAACCTTTATCCTACATGTGATTTCCAAATATTTTCTCCCATTTGTGTTGGTTGCCTCTTCAACTTTTTGACAAAGTCTATTTAGGCACAAAAGCATTTGAATCTGTGGAGTTCCCATTTATCTATTTTTTTTTCCTTTTTGTTGCTTGTGCTTTGGATGTAAAGTTTAGGAAGCTACCTCTTATTACTAGGTCTTGAAGATGTTTCCATACATTTTTTTCTAGGAGCTTTATGGCATTGGTTCTTATATTTGGGTGTTCAGTCTAATCTGAGTTAATTTTTGTATCAGGTATAAGGTAAGGGTCCTCTTTCATTCTTCTGGCTATTGACATCCAGTTTTCCTATGCCCAATTATTGAAAATACTATTTTGTCCCAGTTCAGTGGATTTGGGGGCTTTGTTAAAGATTTACCATAGATTTGTTCCATTTCTGCACTCTCAATTGGATTCCATTTGTCAAAACTTCTGTCTTTGTGATAGTACCATACTGTTTTGACGACTGTGTTTTATAGTAAGTTTTAAAATCAAGTAATGTTAATCCTCCAACTTCATTCTTCTTTTTTAGGATGCTTTTAGCAAATCAGGGTATCTTTTTCTTCCAGATGAATTTGCTAACTAGCTTTTCCAGGTCCTCAAAATAGGTTGTTGGAATTTTGATTGGCATTGTGTTGAATCTGCAGATCAATTTGCATGGAATTGACATCATAACTATATTTAACCTTCCTATCCATGAGATAGAATGTCTGTCCACCTATTTAGATCATCTTTTATTTCTTTTAACAATGTTATGTAGTTCTCAGGGTACAAGTCCTTTACATCCCTAATTAAGTTCATTCCTAGATACTTGATTCATTTAGTTGCTATTTTGAATGGATTTTTTTTTCTTAATTGACTCCCCAGTTAGGTCACTGCTTGTGTATAGAAACATAAATGATTTGCCACATTAATTTGTAATCTGCCACCTTTCTGAATTTATTAGCTCAAGTAACTTTGTGGTAGATTTCTCAGGATTTTCCAAGTATAGTATCATGTCATCTGCAAATAATGAAAGTTTTACTTCTTCCTTTCAAAATTGGATGCATTTTATTTCTTTTTCCTTCCTGATTGCTCTCACTATAACTTCTAGTACCATGTTGAATAATAGTGGTGACTGAGAGCATCCTTTTTGCATTCCCAAACTTAGGGATGAAAGCTTTCAGCCTCTCACCATTGAGTATGATGCTGGCTATCAGTATTTCATATATGCTCTTTATCATTTTGAGGAATTTACCATTGATTCTGAACTTTTGAAGTATTTTTATCAGAAAAGGATGCTGAATTTTTTTTTAAGCTTCTTCAGCATCAATTGAGATGATCACGTGATTTTTTTCCCTTTTGATTTGTTAATCTGCTCTACTCCATTAACAAATTTTCTTGTGTTAAACCATCCTCACATTCCTGATATAAACCCTACAAGGTTATGGTGTATAATTCTTAAAACATTAAAAACATAATTTCAATGTTTTTAAATTTATAAAGACTTGTTTTGTGCCACAGCATATGAACTATCCTAGAGAATGTTCCATGAGCACTAGAGAAGAATGTATACCCTGGTGTTTTGGTGTGTAATGATCTATATATGTCTGTTAGGTCTAATTCATTTATCAAATTATTTAAGTTCTTTGTTTCCTTGTTGATTCTCTGTCTGGTTGTTCTGTCTATAGAGGACAATGCTATTTTGAAGTCTCCTACTATTACTATTGAAATGTCTATTGCTCCCTTCAGTTTTGCCAATGTCTATCTCATGTACTTTGGATCACCTTGATTGGGAGCATAGACATTTATGATTATTTCTTCTTGGTCAATTAACATTTTACTACTATATTGTGTCCTTCTTTGTCTCTTATGATGGCTTTACAATTAAAGTTTATTTTGTCTGATATTAGTATAACTACTCTTGCTTTCTTTTGCTTATAGCTTGCTTGGAAAATTTTTTCTACCCTTCAACTTTTAATCTATTTGTATCCTTGTGTCTATGATGAGTCTCTTGCTAGCAGCATATTGTTGGAATATATATCTGAATCCATTCTGCCAATCTGTATCTTTTCTTTTTCTTTCTTTTTTTTTTTTTGCATGGGCAGGCATAGGGAATCAATCCCAGGTCTCCAGTATGGCAGGCGAAAAGGCAAAAACTCTGCTTACTGAGCCACTATGGCCAGCCTGAATCTATGTCTTCCTAAAAATACTTTTAATGATAAAACTTATATAAGCATAAAAACATTCTTAACATACAAACATTTCAATATGGTGTACAGTTAATGGCTCACAGTATTATCACATAGCTGTGCATTCATCACTGTGATTTTTTTTGAACATTTGCTTCACTCCAGAAAGAGAAAGAAAAAAGAAAAAAAAAAAAAGCATATACACCACACCCCTCACCCCTCCCTCTCTTGACCACTAGTATTTCCATTCCCCCAATTTATTTTAACCTTTGTCCCCTATTATTTGTTTATTTTCATCAATATTTTTTACTCAACTGTCCATACCCTAGATAAAAGGAGCATCAGACACAAAGTTTTCACAATTGCACAGTCACTTTGTAAAAGCTATATCATTATACAATCATCTTCAAGAAACGAGGCAACTGGAACACAGGTCTACGGTTCCATGTACTTTCCTCTTGCCACTCCCTTACACCACAAACTAAAAAGGGATATGTATATAATGCATAAGAATAACCTCTCAACACTGTTTGAGATCTCTCAGCCACTGATACTTTATTTTTTCTCACATCTCTCTTCCCCTTTTAGTCAAGAAGTTTCTCTCAATCCCTTGATACTGGGCCTTGACTCATCCTAGGATTTCTGTCCAATTTTTCCAAGGAAATTTACACCCCTGGGAGTCATGTTTTATGTAGGGGGGAGGGGGAGAGCAGTGAGTTCACCTGCCATGTTGGTTTAGAGAGAGGGGCCACATCTGAGCAATAAAAAATGTTCTCTGGAATAACTCATACCACTGACTTCTTGCCTCCATAGTGCTTGTTGAGCAGTCCAAACCCAGTCTTATGGTTTCCCTTGTAAGTAGTAGATTGTTTTTCTCTTACCATTTTCAGGATTTGTTACTTTTTTACATTTGACAAACTGATTAGTATGTGTCTTGGGGAAGGCCTATTTGGATTTATTCTATTTGGAGTTCATTGGGCTTCTTTGATTTGCATAGTTTCTGTTTGTTATAAAAGTTGGCATGTTTTCACCCATTATATCCTCAACTAATCTTCCTAGCCGTTTATTACTCTCCTTTCCTTCTGGGACACCAATGATTCTTATATTTGTCCATCATTTCCCTGAGATCCAGTTCATATTTTTTTCATGTTTTTCAACATATGCTCTTTTGTGTGTTCAAAATTAGTTATACTGTCCTCTAGTTCACTTATTCTTTCTTCTTTCTTTTCAAATCTGCTGTTGTGTGCATCTAGTAATTTTTTAATTTGGTCTACAGCATCTTTAATCTCAGTGATATCTTCTCTTTTTCCATTTATTCTTTCAAATTTCTCTTTATGCTCTTCTAGTGTCTTCTTGATTGCCTCTATGTCATTAGCCATCCCATTGATTTTATTTAGTAGAGTTATATGAACATCTTTGATTAGGTATTCTAATGTCTGTGTCCCCTCTGGTGTTTTCATCTGATCATTAAGCTGAGCTATATTTGTTTGCATCTTAATATGCATAGTGGCTTTCTGTTGTCTTCAAGCATATACATATCTCAATAAGGTTACTTTGGAAGTTGATTTCCTTCAATACTCTAAAGCTTTGTATGTGTGGGATGGGCATGGACCAAGGTGCTGGCCACCGGGTGGGAAACAACTGTGTGGTGACAGGCTGCACTGCATATAGGAACAGGTTGGGGATTCTACGCTGACACCTGCAAGCATGGGGTGTGTGGCACAGGATTGTTAAGGTGCCGTGTGGGCACCGTGAGAATGTAATGCAGCTCAGACAGGCTTGGAGCACAGGAGGAAGGTTCAGTGTGGGGGATTTATATGTAGGGCACACTAGGAGGTGGATGTAGGGCTATATGGATGCATGATGGCTGTTGTGCAGGCAGGATGTCAGTGAGCACATGGAGCATGGGTGTTGTGAGTATCAGGGTGTGGACAGGTATCACAGAGGTTGGGGCACAGGGTGTGTAAGGCACATGTGTGTCCTTGCACAGGGCAAGAGATCCAGGGGGCCAGTATGTGGATGTTGGAATGTGTAGGGACAAGCAACAGTCCACAGGGATTGCGGGACATGGGTCAGGTGCAATTGATTTAGGATGGGTGGGGCCTGGCATGGGTACACAGATGTTAGGGGGATGGAGAAAGTGAATACATGTGCAGGACAGAGGCTGTGTAGCACAGATGTCCATGTGAGCACCTGCCAGGTGTGAAAGCAGGACACTTGTTCCTGGGGGTTGGATAAGGGTGCGTGTGTGGGGGGCAGGGGGTTCAGATGCATGAATCAAGAGGTTGCTGCATGATTACATGAGCACTAGGTGGAGGGCAGAATGTAACTGTGTGGGTGTGAGGTCTGGGGGAAGTACCTCGGTGTGTGCTGGTCTAGGGTGCTGGGCCCTTGTATGCATGTGGAGAGTTCAGGTGCAATGGGCTGGAGTTGAGCTTGAGTGAGCTGGGGGCAGGTGTGGCCCGAATGCACAAATCAGTACTTGCCCAGAGCTGGGGAGCATGACAGGGGTGCATGCATGCACATGTGCGGATATGCCAGGTGCATAAATTGAACTACATGTGTGCAGAGGTCAAAGGATGGGTGGGGTGAAGTTGCGTATACTGTATGGGTTGGGGTGAGTGTAGGTTGGGTATGAAGGTACGCACTGCCAGCCTTCATATGCTGGTAACTGCCTGCAGGGGGCAGAGAGGTGGCAGTGAGGGTAGAGGGTCTGGCCATGGGTGGGTAGGTCTCTGGAGGGACAGGACTGTGTACTTTCGTGGAGAGGTGGTTTGGACTGGGGCAGGTATATGTGTGCTTGGGGTATAGGGTAGGGTGTGTGTTGGTTTGGGATTGGGATTGGAGTGCTTGGAGCATCCTGGGGTGGGCAGGTTACAGGGTTCAGGTGCATAGGGTTGGGGTGAGTAGCAAGTCAAGGGTCAGGGGCAGGGTGAGTGACGGCAGATGTTTATGGAACGTGGCTTGACTTACTTCCTTGACCCAGTCTCTCTGTTCATGCACTCCTAAGGGCTCCAGTATTTCATTTTGAGAATGCACTTTAGAAAACAATCACAAAAAAGTGTTGATCTATGATAATATTTAGAACTAGTTTGAATATTTTATTTACATGTGCACAATTGATAGAGTTATGACTAAACAGAAAATATAATTACATTAGAGATATATTAGAAAAATGAAAAAATTACTCTCTAAAATTAAATCAATAGAAATGATAATCAGAAAATAGAATGAAGGAAAATCAGTAATTCTCCATAATAGATAAATAATATAAAATTTATCAATAAGCATATAATGTTTACTTGAGGGCACATTAGTACATTCTGAAGGAAGCAAAATAAACTTGAAAGAAATGGAAGAAATATTACATACTTGGATATAGAAACACATTATAAAAATATGAATTTTCCTATGTTAATTTGTAAAATATAATCACAACAAACATTTCCATATGATATAATTTCCTATAAACAAACTGATTCTATAATACATACAAAAACTTATAAAAGCAAGAACACCCAGAACTGGAAAAATGAAGAGCAGTAATGGGATTTAACATACAGTAAAATATTTTATGAAGGTTATGATAAGAAGCAACAAAGTGTGATATTCATTTATTAATCAATATAGGCTGTATTTCAAATCAGTCATGAGGTGGAGATGGACCTTTTACTATATGGTATTAAAGCAAATCATATACATTTTGCTACATATCCACATTATATAACAATGTAACCACTAAATCTATCAATGATATAATTATTTTTTAAAAATGAAACCCCAGGGAAGACCTAACACTGTATATTTGCCTGCCTTCCCGGTAGAATTTGATAAGTAAAGCTCATTTTAGAGAGAATGCAAACTAATAAACTTTAAAAACATACATAAAAATATAAAAAAATCATCATTTTTAAACCCCTATGAGAATCAGCATTTGAGGTTTGGATTGTCTTTTGGTATTAAAATATAAGATAAATGATGATAAGAACTACATACTCTTGTGTTTCAAATTAAATGTTATACGGAACATTGTCCTGTGTAGTGGGGTTAATATAATTGCATATTGGAAGATTCAGATTCTGATCACTTAAAGCATCCTTTAGAATTAAAAAAATATGCCCATTAATGTGATAAAATATGAAATACAAAATATCACATATGATGCATTCCAGCCAAGGACATGTAGCTTGAATTTAATCTTTTTGAATTGAATTAATCTTTTTGTTCTACATTCTCAGTTATTAAATACACAGGTGATAGAGGAACAAGCTGAGTGATAACACAAGGGGGCAGCTAGTCACGTCCAGGCTGGAGCATCTGCAAGGCTGGTTGGTCTCTTCAACAAGTCAGTGCCTTTAAAGAGGCAGTTTTGAAAATAAGTGGACTTAAATACCATGACTATGAACTGTGCTGAATTAGATCCTGTAAAGGACATTTTACATATAATAGATGAACATATAGCATGGTCTGAATATGAGATGGCATTAAAAAGTATGAGTATATAATGGTATTTTGGTCATATAGAAAAATATGTATGCATGCTGAGATGAAAATTACGAAGTAAAGTAATTGTAGCTTCAATTAGCAGAATTTTTATCATAATTAGGTAGCAAACCACTTTCATCATTCTTTTGGCATATAAAAATGTTGACATACAAAATTTATAGCACATTTTCAAAAAAAAACATGGAATAATTGCTTTGCTGTGTTTATAAGCAGTTTTAATTAAGGGGATGTTTTAATACTCAATTCGCACATATCACGCCTATATAGCAAAACCACCAATACCAGGATTGAATGAACAGAAAGCTCAAACCTGTTGAAGAGTAACAGATTTGATGTCTCATGAAGTGCTAATATTTAAATATGGTAATGCTACAACAAGCTTCCCCTTGTTCCACTTGTAAAAGATGCTGAATCAGAATTTCATTAAATAAAATTTGATGGGAAAACATAGAGAGCACTTTTATATAGTCCTTAAAGTAAATCACCTTGCTCCTTTGACACATTTTTTAATCCAAAGTGTCAAAGTAAATTTTTCTCAAATCCTTTATGGTTACATACAATAGAAATTAAAAACAAAAAATAAATTGCAGAAAGGGCAATTTCAGACTTTCTGAAAATTTTAATGAAGTGTTATCTTAAATCGTTGCATAAATTTTGAATTTATGACATCGCTTCAAAAACTCAAGTCACCACCATCAACCAAATTATCAAGGCAAGCACTTGAAGATGAGACATTTCTTCACTGTTGGCAGCATTGTAGAGGAAGGCTCAGTAATTTGTTGGCAATTTTAACAGCAACAGTTCTTTAATTTTACAGAACTGGTCAAAACATATTCATTGTGACTCCATAATTTTATATGAAATTTGAAATTTGGTATCATATAGTATGCAAACATCACCAGCACACTCATCAATTTGAAATATTGAGGAATTATCATTCTTCCTACACTGTGAAATTTTAAAATGTTACATGTAAAAATTTAGGGCTAAAAATTCTGATAATGGCAAAAATATTTACCAACTTTTTATTAGTAAGTATACTGTGCTGTCTACTAATATTAGCAAAAAATGGTCAAGTTTGTATTTCCAAAAGTGGGCATTTCTTATTGGACAAATAAGAGAAATAAATTAATGATTAGTTGGTCATATTTTCATCTTTGCCTAAAATAGATGCAGTGCAATCCTACAAAAAAGTGGCTTGTTCAGTTAAAATCTGGGCATGAGGGTAATCCTAACAACACCAATTGTATGCTGTGAAATGGATTAATCTATTTTTCTTCATGGGTTATGATGGGGCAAGGTTTTACCTTTTGGTCTTCATATAAAATAATGACTTGGAGCTGTTTTGAATCTATAGTGCAGGGTGTTTGCTGTGGTGCACTATGAGATCTGTGAATATGATTTATATCTCTTTGCTACCCATGGGTTTTCAACACAGTCAATAGTAGGAGATGAGATGGAATCAGAATGATCACAATTGGCTCTATTACATTTTCTTTGAAGCAAAATATAAATCATAAGCTCTTCAATCCAGCCCACTATTTCTATTTCAAATATAACAAATTTAAAAGTACTCATGCTATTTGATATCCTAGAATCTAGCATTATCATGCAATGATGACTTTCAGTGTTAGAAGGTAAGTATTCTGAATTTCCTTCACCAAAAAATTCCACTTAATATAAACTTATCTTACTTTCTCTCTAACTCCTCCTTTGTAACTTTCTCTTCAAACAACTAATTAGTGTTTCCATAGTAAGTTTATATTAAAGACATCATTTGGAAATAAAAGCAGTTATTGATATAAAATGAAAATGAAAGTAAAAACATGCAACTATATTCACCAAAATGTACTAAATAGATTTCAGATAAAGGCAAATGCAATAGTATGATAAAGGAAAAATAATTTGCTATAGAGTTCATTTTTTATTAATAATATTCATAATTATACTAATAAGGGTAATAAAAATGGTTCAACTTTGTATAACTTCCATTAATATTGTTTTTTTTTTCTTTTCTCACTTTTTATTCTTCCTACATTTTTTTTGGTATGCTAGAGCAATATAAAATTCTGTTTGGGAACAAGTAGGGGAATAAGTAAATAAAAGTAATTATGGAAATTTCTTATTTGGAAGATAAAATAATTATTTATGACCTTTTGGTTTACTATTTTGGAATGAGTTGAGTAACTGGAAGTTTTAATAATTTAATATGAGCTTAAATATCATTATTTAGTAAATAATGATAGCAAAAAAAGAAAAAATTAGCTGTAAGAGCATATTTTAACACTAGTATTTTTCCTTTTAAAAGAGGAATTTCTGAAAATTAAAAGTAATTTATCTTTGGATCCCCAAGACAAAATACCTTACAAATTGTAGACTACCCAATATTAAACAAGACATTGTAGTCAGTGCCTTTCCCTCCTCCTTGCTATGCTTTTATCCATAGGACATGGTATAATCATGTCTCCAAGTCCCTTCTGTCAGGATAAAAATATATCAATCAACCATATTTTAATGCTAAAAATGACATGAAAGAGAAGGCATAAAATTAGTAAATCTGAAATACTGAATTTGAGTCATCAGGATAAATGGGATATTTTGAGCCAGAAAAAGTCCTTTCATATCAGTACCATGGAAATTACGCCCTCTCTTCCCACATGGTTGTGACAGGAAAATATTAGGCAATTGGAATAACAGAACATATTACTATGCAGAAATCATATAGTATGTACATTTTATCGGAATATTTTTGAACAGTGATTTAAACATACTAATATAATAATTCAAGTAAGTACATTTAAAAATGAGTCAATGCAGGGAAAATTTTGAATTTTTATCACTAATTCTATGATTGAATGAGAAAGAAATTAGGAAAGGAAAAAGTCACATTTTTTCTGATATATTATACTTAAATAATTAATCCCAGGTATTAGAATATGAAAATATTAAATTTATCTTCTATATATACAAAACATTGTTTAAATTTAAATTTAATATATTTTGTTTGTTTTAATATATTTACTATTTTGATCAAATATAATGTTAAGTATAGTTTGGATATATGTATAGAAAGAACATATTCACACTAATTGTGATTTAAGAGGCAGTGTAAGGAAAACTGGAAAGTCTCTTCAAAATGGCCTCTCATCATTAGTGATAATTAAATTTTGTTGATTTTTTGACTTCTGGCAAATATCCTAAAGTCTAATATTTTAATGTCAACTTGCTTTAGGAAATAATTTCACCATTTTTTTCAAATGGAGAAAAATAAAATGAACAAATATAAAAGATAATAGTTAAAGAATTTCTATCTTTGCATACATAATGCTACAAACTATTCCTGGGCTCTTGGAACTTAGAAAGAATTTATTTTTTCCAGCTATCATGGAACATATTTTATTGAATACTAGACATTACCAATAAAACATTTTAGAGGCTTCAGACGATATTACGTTTCATGTTAGAGGGCTCACCCTTTCCCTTCAGTAGGCAGAAGTAACGGCAGGAGACTACCTTTGTCCAAAGAGGAACACTGCTATATGGAGGCAATTTTTCAGCCCAAGTAAGGCTGAATTTAACTCAGTGTTGATTAGGATTTTCAAATTTTTCAGTTGAGCTCAAGGCATCCCATTTTTCCCTTTGTCATGTGCGAACTCCCCCTCTCCCTCCAAAATAAATAAAATACTACTCTACTTTGTAGAGTCTCTCCTTTTAAGTTTTAGCTTCCAATCTGACATAGCCTGGTATACAGCAAATGTCCTTCGTGAAGTCCACCTATGTTCTTGAGCTCCCCCAAATGCCTGCAACAAGCTCTGCCACTTTCTCTCTCACTCATCATTTGAACTTCCAAGGTTCAAATCCCATATTCTCAGCCTCTGACCAAAATCCTGAATCGTTAAATATTCTAAGGCCAAACCAACTGCAGACTATCAATTTATCTCTCCAATATTCTTCCCTCTATGATGATTTAGAATCTCTATTTCTGGTTGTTTCAGCAGTTCCCTGCTGCATTCAAAGAGAATATTTATATATTTTATACAAGATTTCAAGTAGTTTTAGTTGAAAGCACTGATCTGTTTCTGGCTACTTCCCTCATCCCTCCTGGAAGAGAAAATCACACAGAATTTTGATTAGATGAAATTACATTCATTTTTTTTTTCTTTTGAGCAAATGTGGCTAGATTTAGGAAAACAAATCATCAGCTGAAATGAAAATGTCTGAATCTCTCTATTCATTCAACTAATTTTTACTCTGAGGATAACATTCATTCATTCAATCCCGATATACACATGATGATTCTTGGCATATTAAAAAAACAGCGCTTCACAATATATGGACCCAATACATTCTCTCATCAATGTGAAGAAGTACTAAAATGTAAATACCTATAAAATGTGGTTATTACCTGCCAGAAATTTGTAATCTATTAAAGAGTAAATCTGGCTTTGAAACTGAATAAATTATTGTAATCACAAAGAGTTGTAATTGAACAGTCCTAATAAAAACAAAATTGGAATAAGTAGAAGACTTGCTTTACTGGCTGTTCTAGTTTGCTAGCTAACCAGAAACAGGATGGCTTTTAAAAAGGGGAATTTAATAAGTTGCTAGTTTACAGTCTAAGGCTGAGAAAATGTCTCAGTTAAAACAAGTCTATAGAAATGTCCAATCAAAGGTCTCCAGGGAAAGATACCTTGGTTCCCAGAAGGCCAATGAAGTTCATGGTTTCTTTCTCAAGTGGAAGGGCACATGGTGAACACATTCAGAGTTTCTCTCTCAGCTGGAAGGGCACATGGCGAACACGGTGTTGTCTGCTAGCTTCTCCTGTCTTCCTGTTTCATGAAGCTCCCCAGGAAACATTTTCCTTCTTCATCTCCAAAGGTTGCTGCCTGGTGGACTCTGCTTCTTATGGCTATGTTGTTCTGCTCTGCTCTCTCTGAATCTCCTCATTCTCCAAAATATTTCCTCTTTTATAGGACTCCAATAAACCAGTCAAGACCCACCCAAACGGGTGGAGACATGTCGTCACCTAATCCAGTTTTACAACCACTCTTGACTAAATCACATCATCCAGGGATATGATCTGATTACAGTTTCGAACATACAGTATTGAATAGGTTTTATTCTACCTTTATGAAATGGGATTTTGATTAAAACATGGATTTTCTAGGGGGCATGCATCCTTTTAAACCAGAACACTGGCCAAACAATTGGATTATGCTGATTTCCCCAAGTGATCTTCATAAAAATCTCTAAATGCATATTATAAATTTACAAATTGTTGACACCATCTTCACATTTTTATAGTTTTTTTCTCTTTGTATGATGTGATATGCTAAATATAAATATGAATTCCATTTCAACAGTTTCCCCAAATAAGTATCTAACTATTGACAGAGGATTATATATTTTAACAATTAATATAATACAAAACAAAAAACATTCTCTGCCCTAATGTAGCTTGCATCCTACACAGGGGCACTGAAGGAAATTAGGAGGAAAAAAAAATAGTTGATAAGAATACAGTAGGTCAAGAAAACGCATACTATAAATAGAAACATTCTTCCTCAGTGTCATTGCTGCTGAAAGCTAAAGTCAGAAAAAATGTGCAAGTAGACAAGTGAATGAGTGTGTCAAATTATAGTGGATCAAAAATGAATCAAACCCAGCAGTGGAGAAACAAATTGTTATTTAAATATTCATATAAAAGCATGCAGCCATTGATACAATACCTTGATAATTTTTTAGGAGACTTCTTAAAATTAAAATATTTGTGTAATAATAGATTATAAGGTCTCTGATACAAAATTTTAAAATACCTGTTTAAAATTATATAAAATATATTTTCATATATTCATGAATATTAATAATTTGATTACATACTTTCTTCCTCTAATAGCTCTAAAAGTGAAAATGATGGTTTGCTATTTTAAACTGCAGTACTTTCCTAACTAGGGCAAATATTTTCCCCAAAACTGATGACTTGGTAATATTTTATATTGTATTATAATGTTTGTCTTTTCTTTTATGATTTTCAATTCTATTATACAGTGCTACTGCTAACATTGTTTGCCATGTATTTTTCAGTTTTGTTTTCTCAGTATAATCCTTTCTTTCTATAGTATTTGACAATCTTTTGGTTTAGGAAAATGACATATGCTAAATTTTAAAAGCTTAAATTATTTAAAAGGGAACACTGAAAATAAAATATATGTCATCTGAATTTCCACCCCCAATTTCTATCATAGTGGAAATTATCCATCCACACCATCTGCTATGCATACAGTTTTTGGATTTTCCTCAAATTAAGGCTGAAACTCTATATCTTAGGAGGTAATTTTAGCTTTTGAAAAGTTGTTAAAATGCAATGGTTTATGAAAGTTTCAGTTTCATATGCAGCGACTCCCCTTGGAGTTTCTGCCTTGACTTGAATTTTCTCTACTCCCTGCCAAAAAGAGAAAAATGACCTTTTCACATAGTTCTGGGACAGGAACATATATTTAATTTCTGGTGAAAGGAGATGAATGATTACTAGCAAACAAATGAGCTTCCACAGGATTTTTCGGTCATGCATCTCAGCAATTGGAAGAGGGATCTGTTTTCACTTTTGGAGTTTTCTATGGGCTAAGAAATTATCTCTATGGTCTTTTCCTTAAAATGTATGACCTCAATCTAATCATTACAAAAACATCAGACAAATCCTGATTGAGGGACATTCTACAAAATATCTGACACATATGCCTCACAATTGTCAGCATCATCAGAACAAGTAAGTCTTAGCAACTGTAACAGATAAGAGGAGCCCAAGGTGACATAATGAATAAATGTAATGGGATCCTGGAACAGAAGAAGAAATTAGGTAAAAACTAGGGAAATATGTAAAGTATGGGCTTAATAAGAATGTATCAATATGTGTTCATAAGTCATAACAAACATACCATCATAATGACAGATGCTGTGGTTAGAAGAAATTGGGTGTACTGTGTGTAGTCTTCATAACTTTTCTGTAAATGCAAAACTGCATCCAAAAATTTTTATTGAAAAAGATAGAGTGAAGGAAGCATACCTTGATATCCCCTTATCTCCCTCTTAGCTGGCCGAATGTAGATAAAGTGTGTGGAGCTGGGATCATCAAATAACCTTAAGAAAGGCTACTTTGCACCATAGAACAGTTAGATAAATGGAGTCTGGCCTTTGATAACTGGGAGCACCATCCCAATGCAGACCTGCAGACCTGCCCCCTATCAAATCTACATGACATAAAGTCAAGGGTTTCGTACTCTTTCTAGTTATAAGTGTGATTTTGCAATCAAGGAGTTTTGCATATTGATATTTATTACCAATTTTTCATATAGAAATATAACAGGTAACTGTGCTGGCCTAATGCTCAAGACTTGACCTAATCAGATTAGGGCATCGCCATATGATAGGCAAATATGGGAATAATATATTTTTTTCTTTCTTTGTGAAGTCAATACCTTATTTTCTAGATGTGATTACCTTTTAAGTTGTTTTTTTCACCTATTCTGGATTATACAACTCTTATTTGTGGAGCTTTTATACTGAGCTTTCTAGTTTTTTAAATGATTTATTTATAAATGATCTGTGAATATGGAGAAATCTAAATTGAGACAGGTATTTGCATATGTAATTTCTGGCATTCAACGCAATTTTGTTTGTGTAACACAAAATATCTATACTTCTACAAAATGCTATTTTGCTTTTGTAATACAACTTTAACTGGTATTATGAAACTGGAAAATATGTACAGTAGAAAAATGATTAAATTTCTTTGTCTTTGAAACCAGTTTTATCTATACTATTACAAATCTCAAAATTGATCTTCACAATGGTAAAATTCAACAATTTCTACATTGTTGCTGCTGTTGTTGGTGGTGTTATTATTATTATAATATATGCACTAAGACTATAAAATGTGCTCCCTATCTCAGAGTTTTAATCTGGATGGCTACTCCCCAGCCCACTGCTACTCTGGTACTTCCTGTCAACCTCATCCTGAGAAAATTCTTTGACTCTTTCCTTATTTGGAATTGCAGCTTTCTGGATCTCATATTTGTCTGTTTTTTGTTTGTTTGTTTGGTTGGTTGGTTTTTCCTAATTCTTAATTTTGCTGGATGACCTTCATGTAGAAAATTGAGAGACAGGAAATTAAATTTTATGGTACGTATATGTGACAAGTGTGCTTACTAACATGATTTTTCATGAAATGTTTGGCTTTATATACAATGGTTCTCTAAAAATAATTTTCTTTCATTGGAGTCAAGTCTTTTTACACTGTTCTCTAATTTACAAATTGTTTGCCAGGATCCCAAAGGCAATTTTGTACCTCATCTTTGTTATGTCAGTGTTCTGCCTTTTAGGGGTAACTTTTTATTTACTTATTTTTAATGAAATTTTAATATTTTATGAAGATATACATTGGTAATATTTTTGTTGAGCTCTCCATAGACTCAATTATTTCTGAAAATGTGTACTCTTCAGTACAGAGAAACATGCATAAATCAATTTTCTAATAATTTATTACCCACAATTTCCTGAGATCTCCTTTAAATTTTTAGATATTAGACCTCCTATGTTGATCCTCTAATTTTCTTAACTTTTCTACTGTATTTTCTTCTACTGTATTTTGTTCCATTTACTGTGAGACTTCCTCAATCTTATTCTCTGGGACTTTTATTTTACAGCTTTATCTTTAGGAAAATTTTGTTTTTCAGTAGTAATGAACTCTTATCAGGTATGAAAACCCATTCCTTAGGTTTTGAGTCTATTAATTATGATTTAAAGTTAATCTGAATTATGCACTGTTTCTGAATCTTCTCTGTTCTTCTGAGTTTCTTTATTTTATATTTTTCCTCGACTATTCATTTAATGTGTTTTTGTATCAGATTTTCATTTTAGAGGTTTTGGTCAAATATCTGAAATCCTTAGATTTACCGTCACTAAAATACATATTTGAATGTGTTTAAAAGGGAAATGTTAGTTTGTATATATGGTAATAGAATTTTTAAGAAAAAATCCATGGAACTGCACCACACAACAGTGCCCCCAAAGTTAAACCATGAACTATAGTTGTGTATGATTACTTTAAAGTACTTTAATCAATTGTAACAAATAAACCATACCAGGGCAAGGTGTTAATAATGGAAGGGTGGGGGTATATGGGAATCCTGTATTTTATGTATTCTATAAAAATAAATAAATAAAGCACAAAAGTGATAGATTGAAATTTTGAATCTTCCTACAAGATTTTTTTTTTACTCTGGACTTGGAATTATGGTTCTGAACACTTTGAGGGTTCAGAATACACCTTCAGATATGCAGGCATATTTCTTTGCGCAGTGACCCTTTCCCCTGACCTATAAAAAGTGACGCTTAGGATATAGGTTTGATAGTTGGTATCTGTTCTAGTTTGCTAGCTGCTGGAATGCAATATACCAGAAATGGAATGGTTTTTAAAAAGGGGAACTTAATAAGTTGTCAGTTTACATTTCTGAGGCCAAGAAAATGTCCTAATTAAAATAAATCTATAGAAATATCCCATCTAAGACATCCAGGGAAAGATACCTTGATTGAAGAAGGTCGTTGACATTCAGTGTTTCTGTCTCAGTTGGAAAGGCACATGGTATAAATGGCAGCATCTGCTGGCTTTCTCTCCAGGCCTCTTGTTTCAAAAATGCCCTATGAGGTGTTTTCCTTCGTCATCTCCAAAAGTTGCTGGCTGGTGGACATTCTGCTTCATGGTTCTACAATGTTCTGCTGTGGCTTTCTCATGACTGTAAAAAGGGACTCTCTCCAAAATATTTTCTCTTACAAAGAATTAATGGGTGGAGTCACAACTACAACTCCATGGAAGGTATCTTATCAAAAGTTACCACCCACAATGGCATGGGTCACGTCTCCACGGGAACAATCAAAATGCTGCCAGCCAGCAATATTGAATGAGGATTAAAGGACATGATTTTCCTGTGGTCCACCACAGATTCAAACTGGCACGGTATCTGCAAGCATGAAGAGGACAGTGGGAAAGTGTTTACTATTAAGTAAATATGCCTTAACATTTTACCCTTGTTTTCAGAAAGATGCCTATGCATGTCTTGGCTTTTCTCAGATGAGATTCTCTTTGATGACTTCTTTTCTCAAGTAACATGATATGTTAGCAAATCTTTAGTCTTCTGAAAATGTGAATGAAGGGAGATTCATCTGGCTATATAGGCTAGGAGTAGACATCCAGTTGTTTAATATTTCCACAGTCTCTTAGGCATTCCTGAATATTGACATGCTATCCTGCACCTCTCTTGTTGCTTCAAATTTCTGATAATATCTCCTATTTCATGGCATGAATTAACTGGCTTAACTTTGTCTCTACTCCCAGCAGACACTTAAAACAATAAATAATTTTGATTTGTAAGTCAATTTTTTCTGGTCCCAAAATATCCATCACCCACCACTTTTTTTGCATCTCTAATTTGCTCCCATCTCCTTCCTTATTCTCTCTGTTATTGTGAATTTATGCATTACTTTTTCATTTTATCTTCTTACTCTCATTTCAAACAGCTTAGGAATGAACATAAAAGTATGTCCTTAATTGTTAAGTCGCAAAGAAGCTTAGTTTGATTATTGACCTAACTGGAATGTGAATTTCTGTATCTAGTAAAGAAGATGTCCCAGACTAGTTCTTTTTTCTTTAATATGTAGGTGTTATACCAATATTACTTTTGGAAAGTTATAGGATGTCACTAAGCTTTTAGATAAGCAAAGATTATCTTTATATTAAACTTAATATTTATCTTGGGCATATTTTAATTAAACCTATTATTTGACCCAATTCTGTTTCAAGAACTGGTCTCACTTTCTTTCTTCTTCCTCACAATTTTTTTCCACCAAATGGGGACCATTTCTCAATTCACTGTATCAAACTTTTGTTACTCTAATTTGAAAACTGGGTACAGCTCAAAATCAACAACAAAAGGAAATCAGTCATATGTCTGTCATATATGTAGACTCAAAAATGTTTACCAAAATATTGATTACTTTGTCAGTATGGGGTATTGCAGCTACTGTTGATTGAATCATAAGTTGAAGGCACATTTAATATGACTCCCACTATTAAAATTTGGTTGATAATTTTAATATAATTTTATTGATACAATTGCCCAAATTAATTTTTCTCTTTTAACATTTATATTCTTAGAAAACCTTAAAACTTTTACTCTCATATATATTTATTTGTATAATATATTTTTAACTATACATAATTCTTCAGATCTATGTATAGTTAAAGACTATACAAAAATCTTTTTCAGATTTTTTCAGACTTGAGTGAAAGTTTGTCCCTAAACCTAGGAGATACATATATCAGTGTATCAAGGTAAACAGACTTCAAGTTACCACAAACATTTCTGAATTTCCTTTGGAATCTCAGTTCATAGATCCAACATTAATATTAAATCTGTTCCTGTGCTGACCATGCTTGTTTCTAAATCAATGAAAATAGCTTTTGCCTCAAGATGATAAATATTCCCTTTTCCCTGTCTCTGAGCTCTCACCAGTGATTTTCCCAGACTTCAACACCGATTTATTTTAGCACTATGACTTGTTTCCATGCTAAATACTTTGAAGATAGCCCCCAGTTGGCCAGACACCATTTTCAGTATTCTATCTAAGGTAGACAGATAGGGAGGTCTTAACAGCAGGTTATATTAAGATCGTATTCTCAAGGCAATATAGTTACTTTTCATAGTTACCAACCAATATATTATTTTTGTTGAGAACAACCACTGATTGTCAATAAACTGTTATGCTAATTTTAATCAAGTTTAATTAAACATTAAAACATTCTTTTGTTCAAGAAGATTTTCAAAAGGTGTAATAGCAGCTCTCCTATCTTGTTTGAACAGCTTGTAGAATCATTAGGTAGTTCTGAAATGTGTTTAGGTAATATGGTTTAAATTTGGTTGAAGAATATTGATGACACTTGTCCATTTCTTTTAATTTTTAAAGTCAGTAATGTCTACATTTCATTATGTTTTAATTATTTTCTGAAAAATAACTAAAGTAATCGAACAAAAGATAATATAGTTGAGATTCCTAAATCACAGAAATCGTCAGTTGAGTTTCTTGAACTGTCAATGACAATTACAAGGCATTGTTCTTTATTGATTTACTATTCCATGGATATTACTATTATTATATTTACTATGCTGTATGAGATTGAAATCACATAATAACAAGTAGAGATTAGTATTTGAGCACATCATTTTATCCACTGAGGTTAAAATTTAAACTGTCTTTATGTTCAAATATCTTAATCTATTTAATTTGAAGTAACAATTTATTAATGTCACTAATATTGTTATGCACAGCAATTTACAACTCAGGAAATATTTAAATAATAATTTTCCATAAAATTGTATGTATATAGTATTGATAACTCAGACAAATTATAAAAATCTTCCTTGTAGAACTATTGAATAAAATGGAAGTTTTTAATATAAATTTTTAGATTTACTTTATAAAAATGTATAAAGGGATATGTTTTTAATTTTTTTGTCTTGGGTTTTAAATTTCAGTTATTAATGGCAAAATGTATTTTGGATATCTTACTTTTCACATTATTCTCTTGTTTTCTTTATACAATAAAATTCATATTGTATCCAGATTAAAGGTCACCTTTCATGGATACTTTTACATACGATTATTAGTTTTTCTTCCTATGGAATTTTGGTATGATGATTTTGAATCTCTCCTATAAATTCACCTAAAAGAATATGAATAATTTAAAAACATATTGTCTTTTTGAAAAATAAATGTGCTGCAAATTGTTAAATTGCTAACAACTAATGAAATTATGTAAAATGTGTATAGTGATAATTTGTACCATTTATGAACAAATTCATATATACAAAAGTTTTTATAGGTATGAAACAAAATCAAATGCAGAGATGTTGTCATGTATTCAAACAATTATTTGCAGATGTTTCCAAAAAGCTTGTTATTATTCTTATTTCCAGTAGAAGTCTATGAGAATTTCTCACTTCATTCTCATATCCACTAACATTTGGAATAGCCCTATTTTAAAATAGTGTCAATATAATTACAGAGACTGATATCCTATTTTACTTTAATATGCATTGCCTTGACTGCTAATGCCATAGACCAATTTTTCAAATATACATATATTGATCATTTGTACTTGCATATTGCCCATTTTCTCTCTTAGAGTTTAAGTTTTTGTTAATGAATTTTATAATATCTTTATGTTATAAATAATAAACAGTTAACACATGCTCAACTGTATTTACCAAACATTTGTTTGGTAATATTTTACCAACTTTTTAAATATTCATATGTTCACAACCTTAATAATGCATGGATTATTACATATGGAAATGTTTTCTTGTGAAAGTTGTTTTATTGACATCGGGTTTTATATCAACTATATAATGTATGTTATAACATCAAAAATTGAGTGTTGGAGACTAAGGTTAGGATCATCTTCAATATTTTCAAGGAACTTTTTAAGCAATCATGTAGAATCTACTCTCATTTTTATGGCTATCATTTTGAGAATATTCAATTTTCTTGACTTTTGCTAGCTGTGCTCTACAAAAGTTTTCTTTTATATCAACTTTACCTCATTTGGCTTTTTTTAGAAAGAATACTTTCTTAAGTTGTATGTGATGCAGCTATTCTTCATAGTTATCAAGCAGTCCTATTAAATGTATATGTACAGTAAAAAGTTGTTAAACTTTTCATTTTCTCTGAAAGTCCCAGGACACTTTCTTCATATTAACAAAATGGAAAGCCAATAAATCTGTGTGAGGTGGGAACAGACTATCTTTCATTGAGTAGCTTCTCTTAGTTATGAAAATTATCATTCCATGTGTTACATTATTCGTTCAAAGTTAACATCATGCTCTTCTTTAATTATGGTTTGTAATACAAAGCATTCAGAAGATATTAACAATCTGTATAAGTCAATTTTAATCATTCATTTAATTTTATTAAGTACACTCTTGGAATTAAGTTTCTTTAATTCAAATAATTTATAGCACATGTTTGCAAATGTTATAAAACCTTTCAAAATGAACATTGTTTTTCAAAACCTCCATCCATTTTGCTCATTATTGTAGACAGCATAAGCTAGTTTCTACTGAGTAAAGGTGGCATCCCTTTCACAAAAAATTCTCAAAATCTTTTCAGGAATGTAAAAAGATACAGTGCATTTTAACTCAGTATTAATGAGAACCAAGAAATACCTGTTCTTGACTTTTACTATAATTTCGAGCAAAAGGAAGACGTTGAGCATTTTCACAATGAAGAAGTCATACAATTCCGAATCTGAACATCCTAATCTACAGGTTTAAGGAATTTTGCAGCCCAAATCCTAGGCTGTTTTAAGAGTAAAGAGGAATTCAACTGAGATGTCATCTTCTCATTCTGATGTGTTTCTCCTGTTTGATTGAAAATGGTTTCCATTTTGTTTTATTTGTACTTTGATCTTCATAAGAAACTAGATCCTCTGTTGATGTGTCTCCATAAGTCTTTAAACTGGCCTTCTTTAAGTGAAAAGGGTTTATATTGACCATATATATATTTAAATATAGTAGATATATTAACTTATACTGTTTGAAATCTCCTATAGTCAGAGCCCAAAACTCCACACAAGAAATTGGGGCTTGTTAATTCCTCTCATTTAAATTATTTAACTTTGTAACTTAGGATAATTCTGTTTATCCCCAAATGAAGCTAAATAAGTGTCATCAATATTTGTAATTTCTATTAACATTAGTTTATTAGCTGTTACTTATAAGAGAACACTACTTACTTTTTATAACTTTTCATTCTTTGCCCCAGATATTAAATCACTTGAATTTTTTGTAAAAACACTTTTAACATCTTGAACATATTACATGTGTTGCTCCTTTCTATTTACATTTACATTTTCAGGCAAGTAATTGGACATATAAAGTATGAAACCCACTATCATTGTTTAAATATAAATACATAAAAATAGAATTCATTAATATTAATGTTTGTCCAGTGACTTTCAATCTTTCATCATATATTTTAAAGACTAAATAGTTCTTTTCCTTGTGATACCATGAATAAATAAAATGCCATTGCTACTTTCTGCAAATATAAAAATATTTTGTTATGCACAATGAAAAATATTGGAATATCAGTAATTAGAACAGATTATTTTGTTAAGAAAATGGTCATGATCTAAGTAGATCTAACAATATCATAAATCAAGGAAATAATATAAATAAGTGGCTTGATCCGGAAACATTATTAACTAGGTCTGTTTTTAAGAAAATAAAATATTGAGATATGATCAATCCATATAAATGGCTAACAAAATGAATAAGCAAGAAAAGGCTTATGTTATTTAAAAATAATATGCATTCATATTTTTAAAGTGAACATAATCCAAAATGAGGTATTTTAATAAAGGTATTTGTAACTAATTTTGTACTAGCAATATCCTCAGAATATTGTTTAATCTGCTGCATGTTGCCAATACTATTTTCAGATAAATATCATGATCAGATTTTTAGCAATACATGGGCTCTTCCCTGAGTTGGTAAATCCTGGGAATATCTAACTTAAGTGGAGATAGAGTAAGAAACTTTGAATTTTGTTTTGCTTAAATGTTTGGTGTCATGCTAAAGAAGCAGTAAATATTATATTAGATATTAGTTCACCCAATGTAATGTAGAAAATTAGATATTTACAAAACTAAGGAAGTGATTTGTGTTTCTGTGATATCTAGTAGAAAGAACAATTTTCAAACAATGAATGCTATCTACTCTGCTTCACTGAAGGATATCAGCCCTTGAGTCATCACCAAAACATCCTCATCTGTCAGCTATAGCTGTCAAACAAGTAAACCAATATGTGTCACACTGAAAGACAAGGCATCTGCAAATGGGAGTGACCAGGATACTGGAACAGAGAGAGTCATGAAGAAAAAATTTATGGTCACCAACTGCTCCTTAGGGAACGGTAATTTTTGCATGTTAGTGGTAAAGGTTTGATTCTCAATCTCCAAAAAGGACCAAAGCAAAATTGAAGGAAGAATAAATTCCACAAGATGAAAACAGCTCATGCCATCAATTCTTCCACTATATCAAGCATTAAATGTTAGTCAGGCTTTTATTCAACACGGTTGATGCTTGCATATTTTTTCTTTGTAGTTTATTTCATTCACTCTAAAAGCATTGCTCATGCATGATGACAGAATGACAGACTTCTTAGATATGGAGAAAGAAAAGAAACCTCAATAAATCTGTATTTTACTAAGACATGTTGGTACCACCAAATATGGTATTCTCATCAACATGCTTGATAAGTTGTAGGTATTTAGGAGGTCCACAGCCATATAGTCATAATCAATGACCCTGTCAACATCAGACAGCATATTTTAAAATGTATCAAAAACTGTTGAAACATGAGATATTATTTGTATTTCTTACTAGCAGTGAGATGGGAAAAAATGTCAGTGTGCTTATTAAATTAGCAGATGACATAAAACCAAGTGAAATTGCTGCTACCTAAAAAAAAATTGACAACATATTTTCAGCAATTGTAATGAATTAGATAAGTAACATTATAATCTTATGGAACTACAGTTATGTGCTAATGATTTTCAACCAGGTAATTGACCATTAATGGTAAAAAGTTCTAGTTTAAATGCTTCAAACAAATACAAATGATTAGTAATCTATCAATGCATTTCGTTCTGATTTTCTTTTCCAGTATATAAGAAACCTATCTAAAATAGAATTTGGCTAGCAATCTCAAAGGCAGATTCTATCAACTTTTCTATAAAAGACCAAATAATATGAAAAAAATGTGTGTAATTATGAATTATTATGAATATGGCTTCACATTGTCAAAATATGAAATGAATTTCTATACATTTTGTGATGGAGAAATAACCAGTAGCAAAATTTTCTTGGTTTGATGGTAAAGCTCATGCGTTAACCTGGCCAGATAATGGTGACCAGTTGTCTGGTTAAGCAAGCGTTGGGCCTGCTTGCTACTGTGAAGATGTATTGTGGACTTAAATCTTCAGTAAGTTGATTGTTTCTATAGCTGATTACATCTTCAATCAACAAAGAAGATTGTCTTCAACAATGAGAGAAGTCTAATCCTATTAGTTGAAGACTATAAAAAGAAAAGTGAAGATTTCAGCAGTCAGAACAGAGAATTTCCACCTCTACTTTATCCAGCCAGCTTCTCCTTGGGAATTTATTTAAAATTTTCATGAGACTTCGCAGATGGTCACTTTTTCCATGGAATTTGAATTGCCTATCCCTCCATTCATATGAGACAATTCTAATAAAAAATCTCATAATATTTAATATATAAATATATATCCTCTGTCAGTTCTGTTTTCCTAGAGGCCTTAAGTAATGTACTTGACTAACAGGAAAAGAGTAAATTTGTTTACATGCATAATATTTGGAAGAATATTGTTTCTCTTCTTCTTGATGCTCTTGGCTCAGGGAAGCTATATCTGTGCAGTTAGAAACTCTTATGCCAAAGGCAACTTCTAAAATGACCCACAGTGTTCCCTGGCACTGGTATTCACTATTTTGTGCCATCTTAATATGACCGTTGAGTATAGATTGGATTTAGTGACAATTCTATGAAAATATAATATAGCAGAAGTGATGGACTGTTACTTCTCGTATTAGATTTTAAAGGATTTCAATTCCATCTTGGTTGGGCTCAATCTCACTCTCGTTTGATTGCTTTTTCTGGGGAAAGCCAGCTGCCATGCTGTGAGGCAGAACTGTAGGGAGGTTCATTTGTCAAAGAACCAAGGCCTGCCAACAATTATGTGCATAAGATTGCATTTGTATCACCCTCCAGTCAAGCATTCAGAAAAGACTGCAGCCCCAGTTGACACCTTGATTTCAACCTCATGAGAGATCTTGGGTCAGATGTACCTAACTAAGTCACTTCTGTATCCTTGGCCCAGAAAAAAAGTGAGATAAACAATAGCAACATAAGCCACTTTTTTGGGGTAATTTTTATGTAACACTAAATAGAAAATACAGATTTTCTTTCCTTTAAGAGCAATGTTCCCAAAAATGTTGGAGTGGCTACAGAACTAGGCAATGAGTTAGACTGAAGCAGGGGGTGATAACTTTGAGAACTTTAATGGGACATTAGTGAAGTCCTTGAACAGACTGTCAGTGAGTAACATTTTTGACTTTGAGGATGCTATGGTTGGGGGTTAAAATGTGTGACAAATTTTATTGGAAATTGGAAAAATGAAAATGTTTGCTGTGCTGTGGCAAAAATTTAGCAAGACTGCTACTTCCAAACATGTGCAAAGTAGAAATTATGCTTCATGAACAGGTTATCAACTAAGGAAAATTTCAAACACCGTATTGAAGATGCTGCCTAGTTTATTCTTTCTGCTAATAGAAAAATGTGGAAAGAGAAAGATATATTGAGGGGAGGGATTTTGAAGACAAAGAAATAAGAAAGAATGGTTCTGAAAATTCTTAGCCTCTCCAGGTGGCAAATAATGCTAAAATTAAGATATTGCTTCTAAACAAAGAACAAACCCAGAACACTTCCAGGATAATATGATATGAATATGAAGTGGAAAATTTGACTAAATAACATTGTTATGACTTCAGAAAAATCAAAAGTGGTACCTCAGGATAACAGTAAATCACAAAATGTGTCCTACAAAGAGATTAAAGATGTGTCTCAAAAATTCAAATGAGGTTTTGGAAAGCTTCAAGGCACTAGAATTATCAGTGAGACTTCTCAGAACAGTCCCAGGACTTACTCAAAAATATTTGCATTTATGCTGGTGTGGTTTTGTATAACTAAGTGAGCTCCAGTGAGATTCATAGGAGAGTCATAATGTTCTAAAACAGCTTGTATATGCAGAAGCATTGACAGTTTGACCTGAAGAGACAGAGACCATGTGAAATACTGAAAGGTCTTTGGGGCCTTCAAAATTCTACTGGTTGGTAGGAGTATGAAAGAGCTGCTCAGGTGAAAACATGTGCTACCTTTCTTGAAAGAGTCAGAAGGTAGAATCAAGAGCCCAAGTGTCTGAAATTAGAACCAAGGCTTAGAGACCTAAAAATCAAAGAATTGAAAATAATTGCACATTGTGTAACCAAGAAGTTAGGATTTAAGTGATAATTACAATTTTTGAGTCATTAGAAAGATATTCTCTTTTTTGCTTTCTGGTATGTTAGAGTAGACAGGGAAATACCTGAAATCTTCAAACTGCAATCTAGCTGCCTTGAACTCTGATAATGATTGTATAGCCTTTATCTTGTGACTTTGTAATTGCAAAAGCCTTTTAATTGATGTTCATTTGTACCCACTTTATCCTTTATCTTTTTACTTTAGAGTCTTATGACCATTAAAGATAGCCCCTAATGTTTCTTAATGAATGGCATCGTTGCACCACTCAAAAACTAACCCATCCAAATTTCAAACTTATCTTGATAGCGAAAGTGGATCTACTGCCTGAGATGTGCAGTAGCTTAGATTTTAACCTGTAAGTGACCTGTCTCTCATTATAATACTAAAAATAACACCCATTACCAATTAAGACCACCATTTTCTTACATATGATCTGTGGCTAAGCACAAAATCAATCTGCATATGCTCAATAATTAAATCACTCCTGATTACATAAACTAGTGCTACTATGCTCCTTATCCTAAAATATGTACATTTTTGATACTATAAAACTACCAGGATTACTTCAGTTCAGGGAAACAGATTTTTAGGACAACAAGCCATCTGATCAACTGCTTCAAACCTAGCAATAAACTCTTTCTCTATTTAAATCTAAGTGTCTCAGGAATTGGTCATATGAGCTCATCAGGCAGAGAATCCACTGTCTTTGTCTGGTAGTAGTTGGATTTCAGAATAACTATAGACTATTGAATTCCTTGTGTTTCCCTTAGCCTAAGTTTGTATAAAGATGTCTATATCAGTTATCCCAGGCCACTCATATTGTGGTATGCTAGGTAGGCAAGGGGCAGATAGCATGTCTCTCCAGATTCATGATATATAGTTTTAGAGGAACAATATTTGATAAGCTATATGTAAGGAACTACACTTTAGGAACTCCACTCACAATCTGACCTGATTTAAATGATGAGAGTCTAGACTTTGAACTGATGCTATAATGGAATGTAACTTTTGAGCACCTTAGGAAAAGATGAGTACATTTATCATGTTGGATGAATTTGAATTATTTGTAGACAGAGGACAGACTTTGCTAGGCGGGCTCCAGTATGGACTCCTGTGATTACTACCTTCAGATGTTCATGCCCTTTTATTAACACTTCCCATTGAGTATAGGCTGGATTCAATGAATGCCTTATAAAGAATATAGTACAGCACAAGTGATCATATATTACTATTGATGATAGGTGTAGGTCTGCCTTTGTTGTTCTACTGCTCCTACTCTCAATTGAGTAATGTGCTCTGGGGAAGTACACCCATGTCACGAGTCAAAACTGTGGAGATGCCCATGTGTAAAGTTACCAAGATTTGTAAACAACCCTATTTTTGAAGCACATGTGTTTTGAAGCACATGCCACCACCCTGCAACCTCATGTGAGACCTTTGATGAGACTTCAGCCTCATCCGGTAGCTGGACAGCAACCTCATGAAAGTACTTAGCTAGAGACATCAGCTAAGGCACACATAAATTCTGGTCTCAAAGTAATTGTGAGAAAATAAATGTTTTTTGTCTTCAGTCCCTAAATTTGTGGGATTTGCTTCATATCTATAGATTAGTAAGATAATTACAACTGATAGTCATTTGGAAACACAGAGTTCAGAAATTAATATAAATGTCATTGGAAGAATAATAAATATACACAGTAAGATGTAAAGTTTCTATGAAGATGATTATTTTTAATTATAGTGACAATAGATTCTTGATGAGTATAGATGCTGCAGAATTTTAATGTAATTAATGTTATGAGTTAACAGATAGCAATGACCCAAATAATAGAAGTAGAGGATTTTCCTATTCTAGATTAGTATAACTGAATTACTGAAAATCTTTATGAAACCATGTCAATATGTTTTTCATGCCTATTAAAATAAGATCAATGTATATTTGATAAGAGGACAAAAATCAAGGTATATAACAATTTACTCTTTCTTCCACCTAACTTGAAATATACCCTCCTTCTACTTCACCATTGAAAATAATGCACAAATGAGTACATTTCTTTTGACTATTTCATCAATTAACAAACAGACAACAACAACAAAAATACATGGATCATTCAATTATATGCAATAGTAGAAGTGAAGATATTAAATGGATATATATTTTAATCTAGAAATCAGGTTAAAATTGGAGTATCACTTTCTCATAAAGTTTATAAATGAAAGTCACAATTTTAGTAGAGGCTTAAATGAAAAAGTTTGGATATTAAAACAGCTATTTGAGAAAAATGGAAGGTAAATAACAGAAACAATGTCACAGAAATCAAAATGACAATAGCCATAATAAAATGTTTATGGCAGAAAGTAAAGAGTAATATATTTAAAGAAAATGGAATCAGTCATTACTGGGGACATTGGCAATACTCTGAGAAACAATAAGTGGAAGATAGGGAGAGGTAAAATTTGATATATGATATACAGAGAAGTGAGAAGACCCATATCCAAGTAAGAATTATATATTGTATTAAGGTAGAATAGGCAATAAGTATAATTAAAGCAGAATTAAAATTAAAAATATCTAAAAGAAATGTTCAAAAATCAATAAATAGTAATATAAAAGTAAACATATTGTAAAAGAAGTGACTTAATATTATAAGATAAAATTCTACTAATGTATAACTGGACATCCAGAGATTTATGAAGAATAAATAAGTTTTGCCCTCAAAACTCTACTTCTAAATTAGAAAGCAACAGAAAAATATTTAGAACCTGAGCTAAAAGTTTGGATCACTAAATTAAAATTGAGTGATATTTACCTTCATATTGAAGACAACCAAAACACAGGCTCAGATATTGTCTCAAATTATATGTACACCTATATATCCAAATATATATGCATGCAAATGCAGACATAACTACATGTAGTTCTTGAAAAAAATTCTAACATGGCTCAAACAACTATAAGTCAATCTGAAGTTCTGAAGAAAAATTAAGGATTTCCTATTGTATGCACAGCAGTATACATTTCCAATGAACAGAACAAAATTTATTAAGTACCAAATACATTTGGGAAAGTTTGTGTATATAATTAAAAAAATATTGTTTTCGAACAAGATATTAAACAAGGCAGAGATATTGTAATAAATTGTTTCTGTAAGTATAATTAAATGTCAAGGAGTATGAAAAATGCTTTTATATACATGTCAAGTCAAAATAATAAATTCCAGTTATACTATTGGTAATAAAAAATATATAGAATAAAGATGTATCAGAAGATTAAATCAATAATAAATTTTAAAGTAGCATATCATTTCAAAATATTTGAAAAGTATAGCAAATAACAATGCAAATTATAACTTTAAAGATTTCATAAAATTAAGCAAAAAGTAAAGAATAGGAATAACAGAAAGAAAAGGGACAGATAAAATAATCACAATGGCAGATATAAACTCAGATATATGCATTATTGCAACAAAATTGCCACTGCTTTTCAAAACTTCAGATTGCCTGCTTTTAAGCCTTTCTTTTCTACTTGCTAGCTGGATAATCTTGGGCAATTAATTAACCTTTGCATATATGCACACTTAACAAATAAAAAATACAATTATGTAATAATGTCAGTTTATAATTTCCTTATATACATAATATGTAATTTTATATATACTATATATATACACATACATATGTAAAAGCACATACTGACATGTGCTTATGTAAATGTGTACATACATGCACAAATGTATCCTGCACACACATTTTTCCAGAGGTCTCTAATGCACCGGATGTCAGGGAATGATGAAAAGAAATAATTTGAACATTTTTTTTCATTTCTTAATCACTGAAATTGTTTCCTAAGGTAATGGATATCCCCTATTCCGTGAAATTCAAGTATCATATTTAGTTGACAATTTAAATGTCAATTTCAACAAATTTATTTTTAAAAATTGTTTGTTCCCATCTTCTTAAAATACTTTCTGTTCTCAACCTGTAGGCCTTCAAAATCTAACTACACTAATCATCAGCCTTCTTGTTTGTTACAGTTGACTTTGCATGTGGGTGGCTAAACAGCTGACGGTCCTGCATGTTCTTTCTCTAATCTTTGATTAGGTGACTCTCCTCTATTTTCATGGAATTTTAGATCCTCTGCTTATTGATAATTCTTTAATTTATTTCCCAACTCATATTTCTACTCTGACCCTCACAGTTTCTCTTTGAACTTCCAGATAAATATCTCTATAATATCTGAAACTTTAAGTGTTCAAAATTAAACCATTGACTTTTCTTCTTACACTTGTCAGAATAACAATGGTTTATGCTATATTAACAGAAAATCCTAAAATCCCAGTAGCTTTAAACAATAAATACTGGTTACTTTGTCATGTTGCATGCCCTTTGAGGATCAGGGGATAATCGTGTAAAACATATTCACTCTGGGAGTCAGGCTTATAAAATAGCCACAATCATAAATTCAATAAATAGCTGTTCTTGTAGAAAAATGGACAACTGGAGTGTTTCCTTTGGCAATTAAATGCCCTGGTATGGAATTTATACCTCTCCTGACCCCAACAACCAAAAGAAGGTTAAGAAATATAATTCTTCTTTGGGTATTTAAGCTATGAATACAAAAAACATTTGGCAAAAAACACAAATTTTACCCCAAATCTACTTTTCTGGCTTAACATTCCCTAGCAAATACCACCCATTTAGTCACAAAAGCCTGGGTACCATCTTTGCCATCCCCATAGTTCTTCCCTTTCCATAGGCAAACTATCAGCTAGTTGTTTTTCAAATATTTCCATAATATACCACATTTACTTTTATATTTATTGCTCCAAATTTACTCTTTCTGCCTCTATTCCATTCATATCATCAACATCTTTGAAACTGATTAGTGCAATTCTCTCATACTGAACTCATGATTTCTATCTTTGCTCAATCAAATAACTTCCCCTATAGCAAGGAGAGAGGTCTTTGAAAAATACAGAATGTATCGTGACACTAAATGGCTTAAAAATCTTCTTGGATGTCTAGTTGATCCTTTAGAACAGAATCATAAATGTTTCAATGAATAAAAGTTCTAAATTCTCGTTTCAGCTCAGATTTAGAAAAGAAAAGATGCTGCTTCAATAATAAGAAAAAGAAAAGAATCACTGAACTGATTGATAAATTTTTGTGGACCCACTAGAGAACTGACATCAAGGAAAAAAAACTGTCATCATAAAATCTAGAAGCAAATGCTTGCAAAGAAACACAGGACCCCCATATTTTCAAAGGGAGTATCAGAGAGAATCCTGAGAAAGTTATCCCTGCCGTGTTATATGGGGGAGGAAATCAAAGTCACTGCTGAAAAGTGCTCACACCTATTATCCCCATCTCCTTTAGAGAAGAAAGGCTAATATTCAGGGCTCACACTTGGAAGAAAATAGTGGAATCATTACAGTGTGGAAGGAAACAGATTATGACATTAAATATCATCTTAGACCCATTGTTCCTCTATCCCTTAAGTAACAAATGCCTTATCTACAGGGGGAATATATTCAAAACATTAGCCTGTGGATACTAGTGAATACACAGAGCAGCTAAGGCAGTGAGACAGAAGGGGAAAAGAAGGTCCACCACTGGAGTAAGGGCAGGACTTCTTGTGAAAGGCATGCCTCTGAGACCCAGGTTCCAATAAGGGTCTTAGGCTGAAGGAGAACATCAGGGAACTCTTCCCTCCTCTGCATCTGTATAATGACAGTAACACACTTTGATTAAAAATAACAGGGAATACAGCAGGGATTGCTGCAAGGGACAGATTCTTTTTAGGAGGAAATACAAAGAGAAGACAAGCAAGAAGACCAAAATGAGGTTTTGTTAGAGGAATTTGAAGCCCTGGTGCCCATGGCAACAATAAACTACACTTCTCATAACTATAGCAACAAGAAAATCTAAACGCAGCTACCTTTGGAATAGATTAACAACCATCCCCATACTAATGCCAAGAGGAAGAGAACTCAAATTCTCCCCTTAGCCCATATATTTTATTTACCTCATTATCTCATGTCTTATAAAACATTCCCACCTTTCCAGTAAATAAATATATAGGCATAGAAAAAAGCATAAAGATAAAAAGCAATCATCATAACCAAAAATAAAAAAAATATGACTCAAATACTGGCACTAACAGACAAAGAATTTAATTAACTGAGTTATATGCTAAAATATTTAATGGAAAAGGAAATAACCTGTTAATTCAGATGGATAATGTCAGCAGAGAGATGGAAAGTACAATAAAGAACAAAATGAAAATGCTATAAATCAAAAGCAAAGCACAGAAATGAAGAATATGTTTGAAGGGCCCATTGGAAGACCTGAAGTACTTAAGGAAGGGATTAGTTACCAAGATAATGATAACATCAATAAAAATTATTGAATCTAAATGCAAATAGAAAAAAAGAGGAAGGAAAAAACATGCAAGCATAACAGAGCATTCAAAAGCTGTGAGAAAATATATTTGTAAAATACTTATAATAGATATGAAGAAAGAGAGAGAGAGTAGGTTAAGACAGACTTATTTGAAGAAATAATGGCTGATATCCTCCTAATATTCATAGTAGAAACCAAACCACTAATCTAAGATGCTCAGAAAATACAATGTAAGATACATTCCAAAACATGCACACACAAACACATTCCTCCCTGGTATATCATATTCAAACTTCTGTAATTAACACTAAAGATAAACTATTAAAGTAGTAAGAGAAAAAAAATGTCTTATCTACAGAAGAGCAAAGATTAGATTTAGAGCCTAATTCTCAACAAAAACCACATAAGCAAGGACATATTAAAATGACAACATAAATATTATAAAAAGAAACAAATATGCTAATTCAAAATTCCAGATACTATGCAAATATCTTTTACAAATATAAGAAAAGTGAAGAATTTATCAGACAAATAAAAGTTAGGGGAATTCATTGTCAGCATACCTGATCTACAAATGTTAAAAGAAATTCTTAAGGCAGAAAGAATATGATATAGGTAAGAAATTAGATCTAAAGAAAGAAACAAAAGTCCAAATGGTTATAAGTGGAATAAATGGGAAAAAATGGGAATACTTCATTTTCTTACTTCTAATTGCTGTAAGAGACCTGACTGTTTAAAGCAATAATAGTAAAAATGTACTGAATGTATTAGATGTTTATTGTTTTTAGTATGCAAAAGCAAAAATTACATAAGTGATTGGAAGGAGGAATAGGAAGTATATTCTCAAAATGACCTTACCCTACATGTGAAGCAGAAAGATAATATTATTCTAACGGGGATTCAGATTGTTTTATAATCAGTATTGTAAATATTGTTGTTTTAGCTTAAAAGCTACTGGAATGCAATATACCAGAAAAAAGGTATTTAAAAAGGGGAATTTAATTAGTTGCAAGTTTATAGTTCTAAGACTGTGAAAATGCCCAAATTAAAGCAAGGATGTGAAATGTCCAACCTAAGGTATCCGGGGAAAAGCAAATCTGTTCAAGGAGGCTGATGACGTTCAGGGTTTCTGCCTCAACTGGAAAAGCACATGGGGAACATGGTGGTGTCTGTGAGCTTTCACTCCAGGCTTCTTGTTTCATGAAGTCCTACAAGGGACATTTTCCTTCTTCATCTCCAAAGGTCTCTGGCTGTGTGGGCTCTAAAGCTTTTGCCAAAATAGTTCTCTCTTAAAGGGCTCCAGAAAGCAACCCTACCTTGAATGGGTGAAAAAATATCCCCATGGAGACCAATTAATCAAAAGTTATCACCTACAACTGGGTGGGTCACATCTCCATGGAAATAATAAAAAAAACTCCCATCCAGCAATACTGAATGTATTAGTTAGGGTTCTTTAGAGAAACAGAATCAACAGGGAACACTCATAAATATAAAATTTGTAAGTGTCTCACATGACCGCGGCAATGAAGAGTCCAAAATCCACAGAGCAGGCTGTGAAGCTGATGATTCCAATGGAGGGTCTGGATAAATTCCACAGAAGAGCCTCACCAGCCGAGACAGGAAGAGCCTGTCTCTTCTGAATCCTCCTTAAAAGGCTTCCAGTGATCAGATCAAGCATTACTCATTGCAGAAGTCACTCCCCTTTGGCTGATTACAAATGGAATCACCTGTGGATGTATCTGACATGATCATGATTTAATTCTATGAAATGTCCTCATCACAACAGGCAGGCCAGCACTTGCCCAACCAGACAAACAGGTACTACCACTTGGCCAAGTTTACACATGAACCTAATCATGACACTGAATAAGGATTAAATAACTTGGTTTTTCTGGGGTTCACAACAAATTAAAACTGGCACACTGGATTAAAAAGTTTAAAAGGTAATTATAAGAGATGTGACAATCTGGAATCCTAAAAATAAAATGTTAAAACCAGAAAAGATAAGATAAGAAGAGAAATCTAACAAGGAACAAATAAAGGATGAATGGAAGTTCTCCTAATGGGAAGAAAGAACTTTGATTGGCATTCCTGGTTGTTCATTTTTCTTGAAAGTACAAATGGCCAGAGGTATGAGTCTATATTGATAGCTTGACTATGGCCAGTGCTTAGAATAGATGGTCAGAGACTTGGAAAGAACTATTAAACTAAAAGAAAAGAGTATTTGATGATGTGGGAATTTAACATCGCAAATGATGTTAAATTCCTTATTTGGTAAGGGTGTTTTTAATAGTTATTTATGGTCATTGAAATCATCCTGGCTTACCTGGGTTTACCCTACATTCAAGGATGACTATTGTTGCTTGAGAGAGAAGTGGTAAATTTCCAGAAACAGAAGACTTTGTCTGGTGAAGATAGAGGCAGAGATTGGAGCTATGTAGCAATAAGTCAAGGAACAACTGAAATCATCAGAAGCTGAAAGATGCAAGTCAGGATTCTTCCTTAGAACCTTCAAAGGAAGTATGGCCATACTGACACTTTCATTTTTGACTTTTGGGCTCCAGAGCTATGAGGGAATAATGTTTATTTTTAAGCCACTAATTTTTAGGTCAATTGTCACAGAACCCCTTTGAAACTAATACAATCCCCAACCTCCCAAAACACTAAATATAATAAGTAAATATAAACCAAATTAAACATTAACATGATCTTCATGTGGAATACTAAACAAAAGTAATGAAAAGGATAAAAGGAGATCTAAACAAATGGTGTTTTTTGTTTGCTAAGTGCTGCTAGAATGCAATATATTAGAAATGGAACAAAATGCAAATTTATGAAGTTACAAGTTTACAGTTCTTAGACCATAAAAATGTCCAAGCTAAGGTATCCAGAGAAAGATATCTTGATTCAAGAAAGGTTGATGTCTGTCACTTGGGAAGGAACATGGCTGGCATCTGTTGGTCCTTGTCCCTGGTTCCTTTGTTTCCAGTTTCTGATGCCAGTGATTTCCTAAGTTTCTGTGGACCTTCACTTAGCTGTTCTGGGACACAATTGGTGGTTTTGGCTTGCTTAGCTCTCATGGGAAGTCATATGGTGATGTTTGCTGGGATCTGCATCTCCAAACGTCTGTCTAGGCATCTACTCTCTCTGTCAGTACTCCAAACATCTCCAAATGTCTGCATCTCTGTTGGCTCTGGAGCAATTGTGTTTTCTCCCAAATGCTTCTCCTTTTAAATGACCCCTATAATGTAACAAGGTATATCTTAAATGAGTTGAGTCACATCTCCATCTAGTCAAAAGATCACACGCAGAATCAAATGGATTATATCTTGATCAAACCAATTCAATCAAAGTGTCCAAACCTACAATATTGATTCAGGATTAAAAGAGCAAGGCTTTTCTGGGTTATATAAAAATTTCAAACCTGCACAAATGGGTATGTGAATACCATGTTCAAGTATTTTAATTCTTATCATTAAGCTGTCAATTTTTCCCAATTTGATATAGAGAGTCAACAATCAAAATTTCAGTAAGCTATTTTTGTAGCTATACACAAGCTGATTAAAAGATTGATATGGAAAGACAAAAGAAATAGAATACAGAAAACAATTCTGAAAAACAAATGCAAAATTGGAGGACTCAAAGTATCTAATATTGAAACTCATCATAATGCTACAGTAATCAAGACAGTGCAAAAAATGTAGGCATGTAGAACACTGAAACAAAATAGACTACCCAGAAACAAGCCCACACAAATATAGTCAATTGATATTTGACAAAGATGTAAATACAATTCAATGGAGACAGAAAAGTCTTCTCAGCAAGTTGGACTAGAAAAATTTGACATCTATATGCAAAAAAGAAAAAAATGTATACTTCACAGCTTATACACAGATTAACTAAAAATAAACCATAAAACTTAATGTAAAATGAAAAACTATAAAACTTCTAGAAGAAAATGACATGAACTTTGATTTGGTAATGAATTTTTATATAAAACACTAACAGATCAAGTCAAGAAAGAAGAATATATATATATATAAATTGAATTTATCAAAATGAAAAATGTTTACTCTGAAATGGGTACTGTTAAGAGAATGAAAAAGCAAGCCATGATTTGGACAAAATATCTGTAAATCACATCTGATAAAGGACTTGCATCCAAAGCATGGAAGTAACACATAAAACTCAACAAGATGACTGCCAACTTAATTACAAAATGAATAAAAGGACTGAACAAACACTTGACCAAGGAAGTAAATATGTGCAAAATAAATGCATGAAAATACACTGACTATTATTCAGCATCATTGTAAGACCACAATGAGATACCACTGTATAGGTATTAGGAGCCTAAAACCCAATAAGTGACAATATCAAATGCTGACAATGATGTGGAATAACAGGAAATCTTATTAATTGCTCCTGGAAATACAAAATAATGCAGTCCCTTTGGAAGACAAATTTGGTACTTTCTTATAATGTTAAATATAGACCCCGAATCCCATTCCATTGCATTTAACCAAGTGAAATGAAAATTTATATTCTAATAAAAACCTATTTGTAACTATGTATAATAGTTTCATATATAAGTACCAACACAGTGAAATAACCAAGATTTTCTTTCAACAAGTGAAAAGATAAGCAAACTGCTTTACATCCATGGAATACCATTCAGTGATGTAAAGGAACAGATAATAATTCACACAACAACATGGGTGAGTCTAAAATTCATTTTATTAAACAAAAGAAAATGGGCCCAATGGTTTATATATTGCATGATTCCATTCATAAAAAAATCTGAAAAAAGGGCAAAACTGATGGGATAGAAGACATATCAGTAATTGCTGAAAGTTGGGTGAGGAGAGGATAGGTTGACCGCCAAGAGAATAAATATTTCAGAAATAGACAAACTGTCATATGGTCAACTAATGTTCCAGTTACAAATGTAATTCAATTGGGATAAGATAGTCTTTTCACCAAATAATGCTGCCCCCTTAACAACACTTGCATGCATAATACAGTGATGTTAATTATACTCAACAGTGTTGTACTGCCATCACCAGCATCCATTTCCAAAAACTTTGTAATGAAGCCAAATAGAACTTCTATACAAATTAAGCATTAGTTCACCATTCTGTAACCCCATCCCATCACTGGTAAACTTTGTTCTACATTCTGACTCTATGAATTTACTTATTCCAATTGTTTCATATCAGTGAGATCATAAAATATGTGTTCTTTTGTGTCTGGCTTATATCACTCAACATAATGTCATCAAGGCTCATGCATATAGTACCATATATTAGAACTTTGATCATTTTTATTTGGTGAATAATATTCCATTGTATGAAAAAAAATATTCCATTGTATGCATATGTCACAGTTTGTTGTCCGTTCATCAGTTGATGGGCATTTGGGTTACTTCCATAGTTTGAAAACTGTGAATAATGCTGTAATGAACATGGGAGTGCAAAAACCAGTAAGTCACCACTTACAATTCTTTAGAGTAAATATGTAGTAGAAGATTTGACAGGTTATAGGTAATTCTATAATTTATTTTTCTGAGGAACTGCTAAACTGTGTTCCACAATGGTGGAACCATTTTACCTTCCCACTAGCAATGGATGAGTGTTCCTATTTTCCACATCCTCTATAACACTTGTAATTTTCTGTTTTTTTTTTTAATAGAGGCATTTCTAGCAGCTGTGAAATGGTATCTCATGTTTTCACTTTGCATTTCTCTAATAACTAATTATGTTGAACATCTTTTCATGTGTTTTCTTGCCATTTGTAAATCTTTGATTTCATGTGCTTTCTTGCTATTTGTAAATCTTCTTTGATCCATGTCCATTCAAGGCGTTTGCCTATTTTTAAATTGAATCATTTATCTTTTTATTTTTGGCTTGTAGGATTTCTATATACATTTTAGCATTCTAGATATTAAACCCTTATTAGATATATGGTTTCGAAGCTTTTTCTTCCCATGAGTAGGTTGTCTTTTCACTTTCATAATGTAGTCTTTATATGCACAAATATATATATATATATACATATATATATATATATATATATATATATATACAATCATACACACACACATATATATGTAAATTTTGCTGAGAGTCCATCGATCTATTCTTTCTTTTCTTGCTTGTGCTTTGGGTGTAGAGTCTAAGAAACCCTTGCTAACACAAGATCTTGAAGACATTTCTCTAAGTTTTCTCTTGGATATTTAGAGTCCTGGTTCTTATATTTAGGTCTACAACCCATTTTGAGTTAATTTTTGTATATGATATGAGAAAGCGACTCCTTCAATCTTTTGCATGTGAATATTCAATTCTACCAGCACCATTTCTTGAAGAGACTATTCTGTCCCAATTTAGTGGACTTGGCTACCTTGTCAAAATTCACTTACCCTCAGGTGTGAGGGTCTATTTCTGAACTCTCAAGTCTATTCCTTTGGTCTATAAGTCTTTCCTTATGCTAGCACCATGCTGTTTTGAAGTCAGAAAGTGTAAGTCTACCAACTTTGCTCTTCTTTTTTAAGAAGTTGTGGCTATCTGGGGCCCCTTACTGTTCCAAATAAATATTGAAGTTTTCTTTTCTGCAAAGTAGGCTCTTGGGATTTTGATTGGGATTCTGTTGCATATTTAAATCATATCGGGTAAAACTGATATTTTAACAATATTTAGTTTTCTAATCCATGAGCATGGAATGTCCTTCAATTTATTTTGTTCTTTGATTTCTTTTACCAAAGGTTTGTAGTTTCCCATGTCTAAGTCATTTACACTTTTGGTTAAATTCATCCCTAAATATTTGTTACTTTTAGTTGCTATCATAAAAAAATGATTTTTTATTCATTTTCTCCCCAGATTGTTCTTTATTAGTAAATAAAAACACTATTAATTTTTTTACGTTGACCTTGTATCCCACCACTTTTTTGAATTCATTTATTAACTCCAGTAGCATTGTTGTAGACTTTTAAGATTTTTTTTTTTTTTTTGTCTAAGTGCCCTTGCTATAACTTCCAGTAAAATTTTGAATAACCATGGTGGCAATGCACATCCTTCTCTTGTTCCAGATCTTATAGGGGAAGCATTCATTCTTTCAACATTAAGCATGATGTTAGCTGTGGATTTTTATATATGCCCACCCTTATGTTGAGCAATTTCCTTCTATTACTATTTTTCTAAGTGTTTTTATCAAGAAAGGATGCCAGATTCTATAAAATGCCTTTTTATTACCAAATGAGATTATCGTGTGCTTTTATTTTCTTCCTTTTGTTACTGTGGTGTATTGCATTAATAGATTTTCTTATGTTGAGCTATCCCTGCACACCTGGGATAAGCCCACTTTATGATGGTGTATACTTTTTATAATATGTCTTTATTTTTCTTTTTCTTCACTAACTCCTCCACCAGTTAGTTTTATAATAAAGCTTTATGTTTAACAAAACTTTTAGTCTTTGATATGCTTTCTATTTCTTTTTCTTTACAATTTCATTTATTTCTACTCTAATATTTGTTATTTCTTTCCTTGCGCTTGTTGTGGGTTTAGTTTACTGATTTTCTTTTTTTTCTAGTTCCAGGTGTGCAGTTAGGGCTTTGATTTTAGCTTTTGCTTCTTGTTAAATGTAAGCATTTAGGGATATGAATTTCCCTCTAAGTACTTCCTTCTCAGGGTCCAATAAATTTTCATAGGTTGCATTCTTGTTTACATTTGTGTCAAGATATTTACTGATTCCCATTACAATATCTTTTTTGACCCACTGGTTGTTTAAGAGCATATTATGTTTTCTGTTTCCTTATTGTCTTCTGTCTAGATATTATATCTATTGTTAAGAGTGGCATATTTATTTCTACGAATAATATTGTAAAAGTATCTTTTCTCCCTTCGATTTTGCCAGTGTTGCCTCATGAATTTTGTGGTTCAATGATTAGATATTTATGACTTATGTTAAGACTCTTTTTTAATGCTTGGCCCAACTTATTCTGGATATTTAGAATCACCCATGTTTATTCAGATTTCCTCAGCTCTTCTTCATTTGTGGTACAATTCCACGGATATGCCATTCGATTTTTCAGATTGCACTTTGTGTGCATTTGTTTCAGGAGAAAGCTTCCTTTCTTCTGCTCTTTCTCTGGAAATCTTCAGCTGTTCTGTTGGTTTTTGTACAGAATTTTCTCCCCAGCTTCAGTGATTTTTAAAAATTCTCTCCCTAACTCAATGTTCCCTTTCTTTACATTTGTCAGCTCTGGGGCTCATCCTGTCTTAGAGCAGCTCAGTTCCCCACTCCCCAATTTTTTTGTGAGGTTTTCTGCCTCCAATTTCTTCCCTGTTGGGGTATCCCTACCCAGTCACCAAATGGGATCAATCCAGAAAGTCTGGAAAAGTCTCTTTTGCATTAAGATGGTCCAGCTAATGGTAACGGGATTGAGTGTGCATACCTCTTGCTCACAGTTCTGCCACAGTTTCTCTTTTCTTTCCTGGGGGACATTTTGTACGCAGTGCTCCTCAGCTGTTTGTGTTCTGCCTTGGGTTTCTGTGGACTTGATTCCCTGTGCCTGAATATGCATGGAGTCTAACTCATTCCCAGCAGTAGTTCTGTAATCTGCATCCACAGCAGGAGGGAACCAAGTCACGTTGCCTGTGTGTGGCTCCCAATGTGTACAGGAGCAGTTAAGGGAAGGGCTTCAGATTGGCCTGTCCAGGAATAATATCTCCTACCTGATCTTGGAGATTGCTTTTCTTTTTCTTCAATTCAGCATTTGTGGTGACCTTTTCCAGTCTCTATCATCTGCCAGAATTCCAACCAAGTGTAATCTGTCCTTTTATTTGCTGATACTGAAGAGAGATTTATGTCACCATGTTGATGATGTCACTCATAATTTCTTTTTAATGTATCAAATATTAGTTATATCAGTGGATAAATGAAGGGATGATAAATAAATAGTAATTTGATTTGGAAGGAAGCTAGATATTTATTGAATTAGTATTCTCTGCAAAATGTACTCACTTTGGTCTTTATTTGAAATTTTTCATAATAAAAATATTATTTTTAAAATAATTGAAGAGTTATCTAACCTAATATATTGCTGAAATTATACAAAGCTTTAAGAAGGCAATTGGACAACATTGCTTTAAATATTTCAAATATTTAAAGTATTTAAAATGTTAATGTGTTCTGTATGGTTTATTCCAGATTTTGTAATATGTACAATGGTAAATGCTTTAAAATATTATCATATAAATCAGCATTTAATGAAATTTTTATTTTATTTCAAAATATGTTTTAGAAAATTGCCAGGAACTCTGGTTTACACAGTTGCAACATTCCCATTAGGTGACCAAGTGAGGCATGGGAATTACATTTGAGCTGCTTAGAAACACAATAGTTGGGATGGATCAATGGCTAATTACAATGGGACATCGTAGCTCTTCTCTCTGAGATTTCATTCTTACACAAATTTCATTGTAACTATGGTTTTATTATTGAACTAGGAAATCCATTTTAAATGTTAAATTCATTCAGTTTATGGTTAAATTCTGTTAACACCAGGTTGTCTTTTTGGAAATAATCAATAGTTGAAAAGGAATCCAGAGAATGATTACATCTCTTTGCAGGAAATGCAGGAAATGTCTACATTTACATATCTACACAGTAGTATTCCAGCTGAAGTATTCATGATAGTGCTTACCAAATATAATTTTGTTTTATGGCTGTATTTAGACTGTAAAGAAGAATGAAAAACATTTTTAAATGCTCCTTATGAGTGAAATATATTTTTTTATATCTGATTTCTCCATTGTTTAAGTTATTTCAGTATGACAAACTGTATTTTGCATTTTACCTCATGTAAATACAATTCTTTGTGTTACTTTCTTCCATGTACTGATGAGCCTAGGTGATTTAACTTAGCTTTTCTTGCACTGGTGCCCAGCTGTGCTAAATTTCCCTTCTGGCACTAAATGAATCTCACTCTCCATGTAATATACTAATAGCCAGACCAGTTTTAGATGTACAGAGGCACTGAATACCAACAAACATACTTGCTTTTAAATTTATAACTCTCTGAGGCTATTTTTTCATTGCTAATAGCATAGTTTTTCTTATCTCCAGAGTTATTCCTTCTATATGAGCAGTATTTTCAAGGTGAATTAATTTCAGCCTGTGAAAATGAATACATTACTCCATGACATATTTTATTAATGCTACCTAGTGTGCTGCCACAGTCTTAAGAGGCTACTGATAAATAAAATGACACCTGATGAATGAAAACACTTCTGCATCATTTAATGGGCCCAACCAGAAGGCATATTCAGAACATTTTAAGGCTTGAAACGATCTGAACTTTTATAAATAATTAAGGCTGAAATCTAATTGTACAAGCCTTAAAATGATCTACTTTCAATCTAAATGATAATAAATTTAATAAATGAGTGTAGTGCTATACATACAGAGTTGAGCAATCTCAAGAAAGATAAATCAGATATAGAGGTCTAAAGGAATTAACATCAGTGATGAAATTACACAAGCTCAACAATTTCTCAAGTGGTATATCTTAGTATACACATATAAATTAATTTAAAACAATTTTTCAATTATATTTGAAATCAAATGTATCATTTTGAAGAATGAAAATTGCATATATAATTTCCATGTTTGTTTATACAATACCTCAGGGCTATAATTTAGGGGAAAAAATACTTTGAATTACTATTAATTAAATCTTAGGGGGAACATAGAATTGATATTGGCAGAAACAGTATCTACACAACTAATTTCCAAGCATATTACTGATATCACAAAATGCATATGATGTCATTTTCATTTATAAATGATTTCTTATGAGTAAATACCGACTAACAGGGATAGAAAGTACATATGCAAGGATTCAAGATGCTTGTCAATAGGAGATATTAGAAACAAGCCTACAACAAATACATTTGAAAATTTAAATAAATTAATATCTTCTAGGAAAAACTATAACTTAACAATATGGACACAAAAAGAATATGCTTAAAGTCCATTAGAAAAAAATACTGTATCCTTGTCTTTATGAGTAATGAAGGCACATTTCACTCTTCATAGAGCTCTCTTTCTTTCTTTTTAGTAAAGTTAATTCTCTAACCAGGGCTTTTAGATTTTTCAGCAATGGTACAATTCCAGTCTTCTCTATTCCCTAAATCCAAGGGACACATATCAGGCATGGTGCATTTTTCTTCTGAAATCATATATGCTATATTATAGCACTCTAATAACTTTCTTCAAAAAAGTTCTTTGTTGGCTTCTTCAAACTCAACACCTTTATTCTATTATCTTGATGTGGTAAGGTTTATGTGCTAGAGATCTGTATTCAAAGAATATGCATTTGTTCTTCCACATTTCCTTAACCCCTTGAAATTATTTTGTCAGGCAACTAATTGTTTCCAAAGCACCCTAAGTAAAAACAGTGTGTGCAGTTTCCTGCAGATATATTTTTGAGCTGGTTTGAGAAACAACAGCTGGCTTGTCATAATGACTATAGGGGAATTATTTTTTAGATGGAAAAGCTAAATGATGTCATAGTTAAAATAACTTGTGTGAATTACTAAGCGTTTACTCCAAATATTTTATTTTATCCTAAATAATGCTAGATATGATATCATTGGTGGGATGCTTTTGTAAAACATACTTAGAGCATGTTATGATGGCCTAACAGTCAAATAATGGGGTTGGGAAAAAAAAGCACAACTAGCAAACCAGACAAACAAAAAATGGTTCTCATTTTAACGCACTGGGAAAGCATTTGATAAGGCCATGAACTTTAATAATTAGGGAGGTAGGCCACCACCTAATGAACAAATCTAGTAGAAAAGTGGCTACTTAGGGGTATCAATTGGCTGTGGTTGGCAAGTGCCATAAAAATATGAAATCATCAAATTTCACAGGACCTCAAACAAAGAGGAAGGACATTTTAGAGCTGAGATAATTTGCACAGTTGTAAAAGCCAATTCCTGCTAAAGTGCAAACATCGAGTATATAAATGAGACTTTGAGAAAAAATGTAACATAGAAATAAAAACTTGGTAGTATGTCGTAAAGAAGTATGAGTGTGGGTACTGTCAATTGGACTACACTGGAAAGGAGAAAGATTAGAAGCCTGCTAAGTTGAGAAAATTGTATTGCCAACGAAACCATGTACCTGGTCTAATTAAGCCTTTGTCTTTTGAGATGTAAAACAATACTTGACCTCCATCTGTCATAACGGAGAAATGGGCTGAGAAAATTTCTTATTTCTCTAGGAAGATATGCTATAAAAATCCATTTCATAAGGAATAATGGAATAGGAAGAAAATCCCAAAAGCTAAAATAAATAGACAATGGATGTTCTTCAAGGAAAAAAAAAAAAGTAATTAATCAAGTACACTCAGCCACCATAAGAGTAAAGATCCTTCACAAAATTTGTCCAGTGGTATTACTCTAAATAATTGCTTTAAACATTGACTGCTATGTGACATCCATTCTGCCCCATTCCGAATATTAGACGTTACTGACGTTTTCCTATCTCTCTTTGGAGCTGCATATTGGATATATGGGAGGAAAGGTTGTAAGATATTTCCTAGGTTTCTGGATGAAGGGAACCATAGAGACCACATCTCATCCAGAGTTCCCCAACTTTGATTTTCATGGGGTGACTACCTGTGATGTTGATGTGACTACCTGTGATGATGTCTCTTATGGGGAAATGTTGACCATATGTTCATGTATGTGAAGAAGGTAACAAACTGATACATAATAACCAAAAAGCTGATAGGAAGAAACTTGTATTCTTCTCTGAATAGCCATATGTTCTTTCATTTTTTGTTAGAATTGTTGAGGTCATATAGGTCTATGTGATGAGTTTTAGCCAAACAATTGTGAATGGAAATGATATAAAAGTATTTACCAGCAAGTAACATATAATCTAGCTGCTCCTTTCCCTTACTTATATCAATTACTTTAGAAGCCTCCGTTAGCAGGTATGGCTGTGGGTGAATGTTTGGAACAGACTCACTGAACCTCCACTCAAATCTATTAAGAATGCACAATGTTAGCAAGAAATAAAATTTATTTAAGGTTAAATATGTTATCACAATTTTTAGTTCAACTAGAATAATACTATATACAAAACCGAATTTTTAGATAGGTGCTTTCCAAGTCCTGCTTGAAACATATAATTACCTAAAATCATATAATTTAAACTGCAGTGTAAGTAAATTAAATCAGAATATTATTGGAGAAGTTTTGGTCATTGTCTCTGGATTTCTTTCACTAAATAACCAATATAGCCTATAGTTATGCTTCACATTTTCCTTTTTTTTCATGATTATACCATGGTATAATAATATAATTGCATCTTGGCTATATTGATCAGCATTGCACTAACATTTGGCTGCATCTTATTTTTACTTTTTTTTTTTTTTCCCGGGAGCCACCGGGAAACAAACCTGGGTCTCTAGCATGGCAGGTGAGAATTCTGCCTGCTGAGGTGCACATTACTAATTTATGCAATTACTCATTGGACAAAGTTTCATGTACCCTGAAATACTCATGAGCTCTTTTCTGAAATGTCAATAGAGTGCTAAAGAAATTGATTCTCGATTTCTTCATCTGTAAGAGAATACAATTTGAGTAGAAATTAAAATTATTTTCAGCTTTGAAATAGTAACTGGAACTAATTTAAGAATCGCATTGCTTACATTTTCTTCACTTAGCCTCCTTAACAGATGGAGAAAGGAAAAAAACAATTATTTATTCAGATTCATACACACAGCATCAAACTACTTCCTCCATAGAAATGTATATCACTAACTATTTTGTAATTTTTATTAAACAACTTTTCTTCTAAAGCAATAATATAAATACAGATATAGATAGATACAAAGTGAGAATTTCTCTCATTATCTATCCCATTTATGCATGTACCTATCTATCTCTATCTATCTATCTAATCTATCATGTCTATATTTACTTTATTGCTGATTTATAGACAAGCAATTGACTTCCATTAACCTTGTACCCTATATCCTTGCTATAACCACTTATTAGTTCCATGGTTGTGTTCTCTTTTGTTTTATTTTTGATCTTTGAAAATTTTCTATACAGGCAAGCACATCATCAGTGAATAAAGGCAGTTTAATTTCTCCATTGCCAACTTGTGTAATTATTATTTACTTTCTATCTTATTCCACTTTCTAGGACATCTAATATAATTTCAATGTGGAAATTATACTAGATTTTTTTCTGATCTTAATTGGAAAGCATCCAGTTTTTAACCATTAAAGTATGATTTTAAAAGGCTTTCTGTACATATTGTTCATCCAGCTGAGCCAGTTCCAATCTGTTGATAATTTTTTAGTTTTTTTTTTTACCATAAATAGGTGTTAGGTTTTTTTGAAATGTTTTCCACATCAATTGATATGATAATATTATCTTTTTCTTAGTCCTGTTAATATGGTGAATTACATTAATTGGTTTTTCAACTATTGGAGCAAACTTAACTTGCATACATGGAATAAATATCACCATGTAATGTCATAAATTTTTTGTTATACATTATTGAATTCAAGTTGGTAATATATCTTGAGTAACTTTCAACTATTTTAATGCTGTATATTGATTTGTAATGCTATTTTCTGGTAATGCATTATCTGGTTTTAGAACTGTAAATTATGACATCATAGAATGAATTAGAAAGTTTTTCCTCTGCCTCTCTTTTCTAGAAAACACTGTAAAAAATAATCTCATTTCTTCTATGAGTGTTTGGTAATATGCATCAGTGAAACCATCTGGACCTCGTGCTTTATTTTTCTGGAAATTTTCATTATTGATCCTCTGTCTTTAATATCTATAGGCCTATTCAGATTACTTTATTCTTCTTGTGTGAGTTTTGTTAGTTTGAGTCTTCAAAGGAATTTATACATTTCATCTATTAAATGTGTGGCCACGGTGTTGTTTATAGTATTCCTTTAACATCCTTTCAATGTTTCATGGATCAATAGTGATGATCACTTTCATTTATGACATTAGTAATTTCTGCTCTCTATCTATCTCTATTTCTATCTCTGTCTCCCTTTCTCTTATGTGTATTTAAAGCTATCAATTTCCGTTTAAACACTGCTTTTGCTGAATTCCACAAATTATGATAGTTTGTATTTCATTTCATTTAAAATATGTTTCATTTCTCTTGATATTTCCTCTTTGACACATGTATTAATCATGCATGTGGTGTGTTGTTTAATTTCCAGCTTTTTTTAAATTTTCTCATAAGCTTCCTGTTAATGATTTCTAGTTTAAACCCACTGTTGTCTGAGAAATAACTATATTCTATTCTATTAAATTTGTCCAGGTGCCTTTTTATGTCTCAGTATGTGGTCTATCTCGATGGGTCTTCCATGCAAATTTGAAATAAATGTCTATTCTGATGTTTTGGATGGAAAATTCTATAATTGATTAGATCCAGTTGATTGATAGTACCATAAAGGTCAACTGTATCCTTATTAACTTTCTGCCGACTTGATCTATCAGTTACTGAAGGAAGAGTGATAACATCTCCAGATATAATAGTGGATTTGTCTATTTCTTTCTCCAGGTATATTACTTTGGTCTTACATATTTTGCCATTCTGTTGATAGATTCATATTATTTAAAGATTTTATGCCTTCCTTGTAATTGTATCCCTTTATCATTATGTACTTTCCCTCTTACTCCTAAGATTTTTTCTTGTTCTGAAATTTTACTTGTCTGAAATTTATATAGACCTTCCAGCCTTCTTTTGTTTGATATTAGCATTATATATCTTTCTACATCCCATTAGTTTCTGTTTCTTTATATTTAAATTGTGTTTCTTGTAGACAGAAATATTTGAGTCTTTGTTGTTGAAATATGTAAGCCATTCACATTTAAATGATTATTGATATACTTGGATTAATAGCTATCATGATTCTAATTTTTACTCACTACACTTGTTCTTCACTTTTTCTTCCCCTCTTGTTCTGCCTTCACTGGTTTTAAGTGAGCATTTTATATGATTCTATTTTCTCTCTTCCCTTAGCATATCAATTGTACATTAAAAAATTTAGTGGTTGCCTAAGAGTTTGCAATATGCATTTACAGCTATTCTATGTCCATTTTCAAATAATACTGTATCACTTTAAGGGAAATGCAGGTAGCTTATAACACAGTATTACCAACTACTCCTTCATTTCAATTATCCATATGCTATAATCATCCAATACATTGTTACTATTATTATTTTTAACAATTACCTATTAGATCAATTAAGAGTAGGAAAATAAATTATTTTATTTTATATTATTACTTTTTCCAATATTCTTCTTTTCTTTATGTAGATCCAAGTTTCTTTTACTTTATTTCCAAGAGAGAAAGAGTTTATTACTAGGTGCATAGTAAAACAGCAGATGGCCTAGAGGCCCAAAATCTGTCTCAATGAACTACAGTAATTCTGATAGTTTTATTTCAGAAAAAGATGGGCATTGTTTAAGATAATGGGCACAGTGGACCCAGATGATATAATTAGAGGTGTTCTAATTATTGGGCATGCACAGATGGATTACATACTTAGTCACAAAATATCTGTAAGAAAATGGCAGAATGAGGTATAGATGACTTGTAGGTTAAAATCTAAGCTATTACATGTGTCAGGCAGGCCCTTTTGAGTTAGATCCAGTCTCCCTTATCAAGATAACATTTGACTTATGGTGGATAAGTTCTGGGCTGACCCAAGACTGTTCATTAATAAATATTAAGGGTTGTCTTTGGTTGTTTACAAGACTCTAAAGTGGGAAAACCAGATAACTGGGGACAAATGAAAGTCAGTTTGCAGATTTGAATCTGTCATGCACCCCTGAAAAGCCAAGATCTTCAATCCTCATTCAATACTGCTGGGTGGGTGTTTTTGATTGTTTCATGGAGATGCGACCCACCCAATTGTTAGCGGTAACTTTTGATTAGATGGTTTCCACGGAGATGTATCTCCACCTATTCAAGGTGGGGTTGTTTGTTGGAGCCTTTTAAGAGGAACCATTTTGGAAAAATCTTTAGAGCCACCAGAGCTAGGAGAGCAACCAGAGCCAACAGAACCACACAGATGGAGACCTTTGGAGATGAAGAAGGAAAATGCCCCTGGGGGAGTTTCATGAAATAAGAAGCGAAGCTGGGAGAGAAAGTTAGCAGACATCACCATTACCCTCCCAGCTGAGAGAGAAACACTAAACTTCATCAGCTTTTTTTAAGTAAAGGTAAATTCTTGTTAGTGCCTTAATTTGGACACTTTCATGAACTCAGAACTGTAAACTTGCAGCTTAATATATTTCCTCTTTTTAAAAGCCATTCCATTTCTGGTATATCATATTCTGGCAGCTTATAAACTAAAACAGGCAATCATGAGTTTTTTACAATCACAGGAGCAGAAAATAAAGGCTATACAATTATCATCAGATGTCAAGGCAGGTGGATTACAATTTAGAGATTTCAGGAATTTCCCTCTGCCTGCTCTAATACACCAGAAATCAAAAGGAATATCTATATTATGATTCAGTAATCAAAATCATCCCTTAAATCCTGATTTCTCATTTACAATTCCTCCCTCTCATTTGATAATTATCTCTCAATCTTGAGGGATGTCTGGGTGATGACTTTCTAACTGCTTCAAGGCTAAAAAAGGGATGTTGTTCTTATGGGACAAAAGGATGAAATGATGAAACCCATTTTTCCTGGAGAATCCAGTAGTTCTAGGTTTCAGAGTTTCTCTGGCATTGGAACAATCAACAAATGGAAGATTTTAATGGATATCTTTCAGGGTTTCCAGAAATACTGTTGGTCGGGGTGTGACATACTGTGGCAGTTTACAATACTTGAGTGAAACTTGCATAAGAATAATGTCCAGAGTTGACTCAACTTAAAATATCTTAGCCACTGAAATTCTATTTCTCCTCCTCTTGGTCAACTAATCCATAATGCCATGGTCAGGCTCATCCTTGGAACTTATGTCTCATGGTGCCAGGGTCAGTTTTGCCCCACAATGCCAGGGCCAGTTATGGCCTGTGATGTCAGGGCCAGGCTTACTGCCCTGGAAATTATTTCCTACATAGGGGGGAATATCAGAGTTTGGCTTAGAGAGAGAACATATTTGAGCAACAGCAGAGATTTTCTGGAGATGACTCTTAGGCACAATCATAAGTAGGTTCAGTTTGCTATTTCAGAAATAAGTTTCATAAACGCAAGACTCAAAATTGAGGACTTAAGAAAATATCGGGAACTCCCCAGGTGGGGAACTGTAATAGTGCTATGTTTCCCAGTCCTTCAAGGGACTCTGCAAACACTTTTTCATTTTCTTCCAAAAATACTCTGAAATGCATCATGGCATAAAATTAACTTGTACAGAATATTAAGATTTTATTTCTTATCCTAGGTTCTATATCAAATAAAGCTGAATTAGGGTGTTTAAATTAACTCACCAGCTAAATTAGGTAGTGTGTTACAAAAATTTATATTTCTGAAAAAATAAACATTTTTCTTTTTGTCTTGCACAAAAGTTAAAGCTTTAAAATACAGACAATATTATTTTTTTACCTTGCATATTGTTTACCTTAGTTTTAACCAGATCAGTATCATCACATGCTTAAGTGGAGTTTGATCTTTTTCAGTTTTTTTTGTTTTGTTTTGTTTTGTCTTTTAACAGTTGCTTTATGGACTTATGCTGACTTTCAGAGCTGAAAAACTAAATCTGAGTCTCAGGTGTCACACAGATACAAGTTCCAGGAACTTACTATGTTGTACAAAGATCAAAACATTTCAGGATTCAAAGATAACAGTTAAAGCTTAAAATCTAAGTGCTAATATTTATTAGTGTTTTAATGAAGTTATTTTCAGAAATAAAAACATTAGACAGTTGTGTTATATTAAAACACAATAGCAGAGGTTTATTCTGTTTCCCTTTTACCAGAGTTGTGTTATTTATCAGATAAAATATAATTTCTATTTTCATCCTGCCCTTTTTAAAGTCTTTCCTTGTTACATATGAAGATCTGACCTATAGCTGACCACAAGTACTTTTAGAGAAGTTTTAGAGAAAAATAGTAAAATTGATAAGTTGGCTATTTCTTTGATCTACAGCTTTTTAAGAATGGCCAAAACTATGACTAACAACACTGTGCTACTATTTAACATCATACAAATTAATATGAGCATACAATGTGGACAGTGAGAACATTGTCAAATTTTTAGAAATTTTATTTTGTCTCTAAATATATGAATAATATTATTTTACCTGTAAAAAATTAATCAGCACCAGGATAGAAAATCTCCTTTAGCCACTGCATTCCTTCCCAAACACCTCATATGCAATAGGTTAAACTATTTTAATAGCTTACTTATACAAAGTGAGAGAAAAAGTAGTTGTAAGTTTTTCCCTTAACAGTGAGAAGACTTGTTTTCTGAAAAGAAGGATGATAATGACAACATAAACATTAACAACGATATTATTTTTATGTAAAATCTTCATTTTTCTAGACAGAGTACTTGGATGATTAAGAAAAAACTTTTAAAAAACTTTTCATTAAGACAGACTAAAAATCCACATTATTTTAACAAGGGTAAAACTAAACTTTAGTTTTGTAAGAATACATGGCTTGAACAAAAAGCTTTCTTTTTTGAACTATACGATAAACAGACATTAAATTTTGGTCAGCACTAACTATGCAGATAGAATTCACTTTCATGAACTCCTTTTTGCAACTGTCAGCATTCATCCAGAGCTTATAGTAAACAATGACTATAACAAATAAACTTCACTTCCTCCGAATCTCCACTGTATCCATTCAGGGTTTGTAGTCACAATGACTATAATAAGCAAAATCCATTTCACTAAACTTTCTATCACTGCCCATATCCATGCCACCTATTGTCTGTATTTATGCAGACTACACAAAATCAGAAATATATTTGATAATAAATTCACAAAGCTTTTGATCTTGCATACTTCTTTCCATAATAGTATTCATGAAGGGGAGAAGAGACAGAGATACAAAAAATAATGGAAGAAGGAAGAACTGTATGCTTGAGTTTGGAACACAGCTGGACATTTACATACTTTATACTCAGAACACACAGATGATTAATTTGCAGTATGCCTAAAATCTTTCAGTTCTGTCCAACACAACCCTCAAAGGTCAGAAAATCATCAAGTTTGCAATATAATCAACTTTTGGATATTAACAAGCTACTATCAATTCAGATTATTCCACATACTCAGGTAACAAATGTCCAAGTAACAAATAGCCAGATTCTTTGAAATTCAGATAATCAAGGTCATAAAAAAAATCTATGTATATTTCTAACTAAACATAACTGATTTGTTATTCAATTATTTAACTATTTTTAACTGTATTATCCTTTATGTAAGTGTTATTATTACCAGGTACATTGCTTAGTTTATGTAATTTAACCTATCTAGTTAGGCCATTTTAAGAAGAATTTTGAGACTGTATTTTCAGTACTAGCCTATATTATCCATAAGCTCATATAGACTTAGGGAGAACACACGCAAACAGAAGAAACTTGTATTTGCTCAATTCAAAATTTATTTTATCCAAGGTTGAAAAAAATCTCTTCATTTTCATAATATCTTAAAATTGCAAAAATCTTTAAAAGTACATTGGCAATCGATTTCTGGAAAATATATTGCAATTGTTTAATTTGTCCCAAACCTAAATCCAAGAAATCTTATCCATATCTTTCATAGATCTTTCATTTTACTTGCTGAAATCTGGTAATTAGATTTTATTCAATTACTATCCCTATTTATATTTTATATTTTATATAATGTTATTTATATTTTAATAATTATCTAATTACAATTGTCATTGCAAAGGTCTTATTGGAAAAAATAATATTAACAAATATAGCCTATTCTGTAGCATTTTTATGCTTACCATTTCTAATCTCCAGGCCCAGTTAAAAAAGAATTCTAAACCACACCTAGCCATATCTTTCTGTACCTAGCTCTTCCCCCATAACAGCTTTAGGTGGTTAGGCCCTAGGGCAGGGATAGGTTTCACAGATGGAATGCAGCCTGGCTTATGGAATTTTGAGAGTCCTTATGCCCTTCTTTATCTAATTCCAATTATTAGATTTATTTTACTAAAAGCTGTGACCAGGACCATTGGAAAAATTCTTTGCTTTTTCCAGAGGCAGCCCTTTGGCAGTTTTCTGCTGCCTAAGGGGAATTCCAAGGGCTGTTTCTTTTTAATATCAGGGTCTGTTTTCAGCAATTACCAAACTAAGGTTTTGAATCTCACTGTTCAGGGAGTTTTTTCTCTTCATTTCAGAAGTACCAATTTATATATTTATATCAGGCACCTAATTATTTCTAAGCAGTTCAAATAAAGCTCTTTAAGAATTTTCTTATTAATTTTCTATTACCATCTGGAGTTAGAATATACATTGAACAGGCTTACAGACACAAATAGAAAGTTAGTTACACAAGAAAGAGAAATACTTCTGAGAGGGACAACTAAAGGATTGAGTATATTGTCTCATCTCATTTCTTCCTTTTAGCAGAACAATTTTAACTGTAATATCTTTAATTTTAACTGTAATGGTACTATTTTCATTTTAAATAATTTTGAGACCAGATTATGTTACAAAAGTAAACCCTTTTTTAAAATGAACTCATAACAAAATCTTTTCAATTTTCAGTACAGCCCAAAGTTCCCTTTTTAAATAATTTCCATAATCAATAACTAATTAGAAACATTTGACCAATAAAAATGCAGAAACATTAATAAATAAATAAATTTAAACAGACATTTTCAATCAATAAATTTAAACAGACATTTAACACTTACAATATCTAAATAACACACCAATTAATAACTAGGCTGAACACACAAGCTAACAATTAAACAGGTATTAAAAACTTAATTCATTGATTAGCAATTAAACAAACATTAACTCTTACTATACCTAGGTAACACATTTGCTAGCACTTAAAGAGGCTGACTTAATTTTATTAAGTACCAATTGTTGGATTACTTATTTTTTTAAGAGTATGCTTAACAGACAAATTTAGGTCAGGGCTCAAACCCCATATAGCATGGTACAGAAAACAGGTGTAGAGGTCAGAGCAAAGGGGATCATTCTGGAAGCATAAGCCAGGCATAGTCAAGGAGACTCAAACTGCCTATTTGCTCCCCAATCCACTTTTTACCTTGAAAACCCACTCACCCAGTAAGATGTCTGGAGATGGAACTGGAAATAGTTACTCTCTTTGAAGCTCTTTAAGGCATCAAAAGTCTCTGGAGTGCCAACAGAGCAGAGAAACTCTGGTTGCTGAGTAAACTCAGTCCAGTAGCTGCAAAAGGCTAGGTTATCTGGCTCACCTGCACTGCTGGGCTCCAAAGTCTTAGGTGTTCCTCCTAGAGGGTTGCCAGATTGTTACTGGACAAAGGCCATGGATTCTTTGCCTGAGATTCTTAATAAGCAATTCTTAAGACACCAAGCTTTCAAAGAGAGAGTTAATGATGAGGCACATATTAGGAGAGCATATGTCCTAGCAGCCCAAAATCTGTCTCCACATACAAGTTTCTAACCTTGATCATTTTCCTTATCTATGTAGACCTTGTTAGGTCTCAAATGGAAAATTCTAAGAGCAAAAGGAACTCTTGATGCAGAGTACCCCTTAGTCCCCTCCTCTTAGCAGGTCCAATAATTCAGATATAAACCTTATTACAAGACCCCATCCAATCAGGAAACAACACAACACCTAGTGGGCACTGTGCCCTCCTGGCCTCACTATCCCTTTAAAACACAGCTCCCAGAACAAGAAGCCAGATCCATTTTCTCTTTCTTACTGCTGACTCCCCAGGCAAGCCAATTTCAGGTTCCAACCTGCTTCCTCCCTGCTTTATCTCTTCAATAAATCTGTTAATCTTTCACACACTGTCTCATGTGGAATCCTTAATGACATTGTGGCTGACAGAACTGAATTTATTTTATCATTTTCTTAGGGCAAATGTGTTAGCAAGTAATTCCTTAAGTTCTTCCTTTTCTGAGAAAGATTTTTTTTTTTTTTATTTCTCCTTCAGTTTTTTTTCCCCATACAAAAATCTAAATTTTTGACTAAGTTTCTTTTGGTAAGGCTGTGGAGAAATAGAGACTTTTAATACCTGAAGAGTAAAATCTCTTTGGAGAGCAAAGATTAACATATGAACAAATGAACTGTGACCTTTTTTTATCCTCATTGATATGTAATATTGACTGGATTATGGATTGAATCATTTCATCCAAAAAGAATTCTTATTAAAAAACACACTAAAGTCTTCACTGATAAAGCCAGTTAGAATAAAATTTCTATTACTTAGAACCAAAAATACCCCAAGTCAAACTCCTGACCCCACCCTGAGCCCAGGAACAGTGTTGTTCTGTCACTAGCTCACCAAATCTAAATGAATCATCCAGCAACTAGCCAAGTCCCAATAAGACCAGGTCAAAAAACTGAGGTCATTGGGTTCAATCCTTCTGTTCATGGGAGAGTGCTGCCTCTTAAGTGGCTAAAAGTCCAGGTGAAATCTAAGTGTAGAGATGATTCTAAAGAGTTGGGATTCAAGGTGGAAGATGGCTGCCTGAGACTTTCTTGACCTCATGTCTTTACCTATTTAGTTTATCTGATTATCAAGCTTCTTATTCACAAAAAAACCTTCTAGATAGTGAGAATTTCTAAACTGTGTGGCAATTACATATCCTATTATCCCATTGTAAATTCATAAATTGCCATTCTCTTTGTCTTTAAAAAAATTGCTAGTGAAAAATGGAAAGGTCCAGTGGAATCCTCACATTCAACATTCCTCACTAATGACCTTCCTGATTTGAGATGAGGTAAAAAAAATCTGCTGTTTCCTGCCCTCAAGCCACACTGCTTTGTGTACTGCATTGCCTGATCTATGCCCTCTCTCTCTATATATATATATCTTTTTTTATTTTGTGCCTGGTTTCTTTCACTTAGTATAATGCATTTTTTATTTTTTATTTTATTAGAGAAGTGGTAGGTTAACAGAAAAGTCACAGAAAAACAAAATGTTTCATTATAATTCCCCTATTATTCACACTTTGCTTTAGTGTGGTACTTTTGTATTAGTGTTGTACTTGCACCAAGGGGGTGCACAAAATGCTACAAAATGCCTTGGGAGAGGGTCAGGAAAAATTCTCAAAGTCTTTCTGATGACTTTCTGAAATTGTGTTTTCCTGACCTGCCCAGGAGATGACACCCTTCAGCAAATTGTTCCCTGCAGCCCTAAGGATGTATTGTGTCTTTAGATATCCACAGTCTCCACTCTGTCTGGGGTGGGGCTGAAACAGTGGTCTAGGCCACTTTATCCAGGGCAGACTGAAACAGTAGCCCAGAGCTAGGACCAAGAGATCTGAATTTGCTTGTCAAAAGCTGGGATCTGTGCTTAGCCATGCGCCTTCCCTGTTATTGGGGAACAGGACTTACAGATCCCTTTCTATCCTCACCAGCCAGCATGGGCTAAACCTGAGATGGCACACCTCTAGAGTGGAAGATGGGTGCTAGCAGCTGCCAGGGAGCAAACTTCTCACAGTTCTTTACTGCAATTTCTCCTACTCTTCTTCTTGCTCTTCCCTAGATGCTGTACAACGCTCCCCTGGCCTCTGGACCCACATAACAGTTGTTTCAGGCAGTTCCTGCCCATCCACTAGCTGTTTTGGAGGAGGAGTGAATCCTGGAGCTCCTTAATCTGCCATCTTTCCTGGAAATTCCCTTTTCTTTCAGTTTTTTTTTTTTTGACATCAACAGGCATCTGGAATCGAACCCAGTTCTCTGGCATGGCAGGCGAGAACTCTGCTTGCTGAGCTACTGCGGCCTGCCCTCTCTTTCACTTCTGAAAGATGATTTTTGGTATAGAGAATTCTAGTTTGGTGTTTTGTTTGGTTTTTATTTAAACACTTTAAATATTTCACTCTACTCTCTTCTTTCTTGCATGGTTTCTGATGGGAAGTCTCATGTAATTATCATTACTTTTCCTCTGAAGTTAAAACATGCCCCTCTCCCCCAGCTCCTTCAAGATTACTTACTTTGCCTCAGCTGTGTGCTTTGCTGAGTTCATCAAAGGTATTTCCCATTTTTTTTTGCAGTTTTCTTTTGATTCATTTTTAGAGTTTCTATGTCTCTTTTTTTTAATTTTAATTTTTATTTTATTTATTTATTTGCATGGGCAGGAGACGGGAATCGAACACGGATCTCTGGCCTGGCAGGCGTGAACTCTGCTGAGCCACCGTGGCCAGTCCTCTATGTCTCTTTTTGCATTATCCATATATTTTGGCATTTTACCTACATTTCTCTTAAAGCTCTTAACATATTATTCATAGTTATTTTAATTTCCCTATTTAATAATTGCAAAATGTATCATATCTGAATATGTTTGTATGCTTTTTTGTTTTTTCTAGGTTTTGTTGTTTTCCTTGTTTTTTTATATGTCTTGTAATTTTCTGCTGATATTCAGACATGATATACTAGGTAATAGGAACAGGTATAAATAGGAACTCTTTCTTTTCTCTCTCTCTTAACCAAGCATCAGACTGCTTAATTTTCAGCAATTATAACTGCCAGGGTCTTCAGTCTCTTCTAGTATGATGTTTCTGTTTTTACCTCCAATGTTGTCTTTGGATTTCTTGAAGAACTCCTTTTTAAATAAAGCCTGTATCTTTCAGTTCTTTAACAGTAATCTATTGTTCTTATACAGCTCTCTTGATAAAGGTAGTAAGGTGTGGGGAGTGTAAGTCTTCTATTATCTTATGATTAAATATAATCCTTTTAGTAGTCCTGTGTTCCTGGGACAGGACCTTCACATGTGTTTCCCAATATGCTTGCCTAATATGACCTTCACATTCATGATTTGATAGGTACGACACAATGTCTAGAGAGGACAGGCTTTGGTAATTTTCTTATCACTACATTGAATAAAACTTTGGTGAAGTCAGGAAAAAGATGTAGAAGATAAAGAATGGTTGGGCAAGAACTCATGAACAAACAAGCATTCAAATAATCTAATCATACCAGACACAGTCAAATTAAGAAGTTAGAAACATGGAAATTGGATAAACAAAGTCAAGGAATGTAGTAATATAAATAAGATAAAAATACTGAAATTTAAATGAAACCACAGAAAATTTAAATACACGCAAAAACCACAAAATTTGGGAATTTAAAAAGTTGATCATATAAAATGACTAAGTGTCTAAATAATGATGTTATTATTAAGAAAATGAACACAAATTATGGGCTCCAGAATTTTAAGGAAAAAAAAAGAAATATTTTTAAGTATGCTCATGTATTTAAAAAATCTGTTAAAATAAGAAAAAAAAACTGAAATTAAAGCAAACAGCTTTGCTTCAATCGTTCTGTGGGTAGACAAGTGTTGTTAATTATAGTACCTAACAGATGGTCTCATAATGATTATTTCCCTTCAAGTCTGCTATAGAATGATCCAATGTATGGTTATTGAGGGGAAACATTAGGATGTATATGTATTTCTACAATAAAAATTAAATGGTATAATGTACAATGCAGTGAACCCTATTGTACATGGTATAGTACAAGTATAAATAAGATTGTTCTTTTGTGAATTATAACAAATGTATAATTATAATACAAAGTGTTAATCATCAGATAATATAGTAAAAAATATACTTAATATTAATTTTGAATGATAGATAATAGTACAATTTTAATAATTGTGCTCATTTAAAAGGATTTATTTACCCTAGAAAAGCCATGTTTCAATCCTAAACTCATTTTGTAAAAGCAATGTTTTTTTCTAATCCTTATTCAGTACTACAGGTTGGAAACTTAATTAGATTATCTCCAGGGAGATGTTACTCAATCGATTGTTGGTATTAAACTCAATTAAATGGAGACATGTCTCCACTCATTCTATGTCTTGATTAGTTTACTGGAATCTTATAAAAGAGGAGACATTTTGGGGACAGTTCCTTTTGATACCGAGGAGAGAGCCACAGAACCATGACAGAAAGACAAAAGAACCACGGAGTCCACCAGTCAGTGAAAGTTGGGAGATGAAGAAGGAAAGCCTCTCTCAGGGAGCTTCATGAAACAAGAGGCCTGGAGAGAAAGCTGGCAGATGCCCCAATGTTCCCCATGTGCCCTTCCAGCTGAGAGAGAAACATTGAACATCATCGACCTTCTTGAAACAAGGTGTCTTTCCCTGGATGCCTTAGATTGGACATTTCTGTATACTTGCTTTAATTTGGACAATTTCAAAGCCTTAGAATTGAAACTTATTAAAGTCCCCTTTTTAAAAGCTGTTCTATTTCTGGTATATTGCATTCCAGCAACTAGCAAACTAGAAAAATAATCTTTCAGAGGTAATTACTGTTAAAAAAAATGCAGTTATTTTTTTAAAATACCAATTGTAACAAAAGTTTCACATCAGTACAAGGCATGGGGGTGGGGTGGTATATGGGAATACTGTATTTTATGCATAATTGTTTTGTAAACCCACAACTTCTGCAATACAGAAAAGAAACTATCATCAGATTAGGCTGTAAGTCAGTTCACCCTACAACTAAATATATTTTATCCAGATGATTTGGCTCTATTTAAAACTTCCATGGTCAGGGAGGTGCGATGGTGGCTCAGTGGCCGGATTCTTGCCTGCCATGTTGGAGACCAAGTTCAATTCCTGGTGCATGCCCATACCAAAAAAAAAAAAAAAAAAAACCCTCCATGGTCAGAGCAAAACTGAAGAATATTGATTTAACAATATTAAATCAATAACAACATTCAAGGTTGTTAGGGTTTCTACTTTGGATTTTCAAAATACCTTCAAGATTTACATTATTGTCACTTTTATAAAAAATGATCCAGTGTTAATATACTAATACTTATTCTGATTAATTGTATGATAGGTAGAAAGAAACAGAACCAGGGAGAGAAAGAGATGTGAAGACCTTCAATGGGCTAATAACTTAATAGGACAATATTTAATATATCATATCCAGGTCATATGTGTGGCATATGTGTATTTAAGTAAAAAATGGATAGTATTCCAATACAGGCACCTTCAGAGATGAACCTGAAAGACACTAGAAAGAGAAAATTATACCAATAGATGAAGCTTCAAGTTGCGTGTTTTGTCATGCATTTGGTATGGACGACTTGAGGTGAGGATAGATATGGAATTATGAGCAATGGCCAAAGGCCTGGCTGGCCTCTCAGGAGCCTGAAATGAAAAATACCAGGAATTGAAAGACAAAGACACATAGATGGATATATGGGAGTTTCCATGAAACATGAAGATTTTGTAATACCTGAAAGAATCTACAACAATGAACAATTTATTGATTTCCAAATGTTAAAATCATCTTGACTTCTCAAATAAATTATTATTGTGACATATTTTTGATACATGCTGAATTAAATTTCAATCTATTCTCATAAGTGGCAAAAGTTTTTCTACTAGATGGATACAGAGTTATATTAATTAAATAAGTATGTTTTTGATGCATAGATAAACAAATTCACTAGCATCACAGTAGAGAATGTTGTAAATACAAAGCTGTTGGGAAATATTTATTAAAAAAAAATAATGATTCTGCCTTATTTGGAAAGCAGTACAAGACTTATCCCGCCTCACACAATGGTAAATTTAAATTTTATAAATACATAGAAGAATATAGAGAATATTTTCAAGGTGGTAAATAGGAAAAGTTTTAAGAAGCTGAGAGATTAATAATAATAAACTGACCAGCTGAAATTAAGAATGTCTTCACCTAAGAAAATGAGAATGAAAGCAGCATCATAACATTGTTTCACATAGTATTACATAATTCAAAATTTCCCTCAAGAGAAAAGTAAGGTCAAAACAGTCATAGATTAACCAATGTATCTCCTTATAGCTCTTGATTAAGAGAAAAAATAGCTGTGTTTTTTAAAACTGTAGCTTTGGGGTTCTTTTATATAATCATCTAAAGTAAATTTAAGTTAATCAGTGTTGGCAATTGTGCTCGTCTGAAAGGATATGTGTACCCTAGAAAAGCCATGCTTTAATCATAATCCCATTTTTTAAAGGCTGCCATTTCTTATGTGATTTAATCAAGAGTGGTTGTTAAACTGGATTAGATGGAGGCATGTCTCCACCCATTTGAGTGGGTCTTGATTATTTTTTGGAGTCCTATAAAAGAGGAAACTGACACATCTAGAAACTGACCCAAAAGTGGTAGTTTATAGATAGATCAAAACTTCCATGTGTCATTGCCACTAACAGGTTGAGACCTTTGAAGCTGATGTGTATATATATATATAATATATATATATATATATATTAGGTCTCACAATCTTTTGAGAATAAGTACATTGACATCTATTTTACAAATTTCATGCAAGAGAGAGATTCGGAGAGAGAGCAGAGCAGAATGACATAGCCACAAGAAGCAGAGTCCACCAGCCAGTGATCTTTGGACATGAAGAAGGAAAATGTCTCGTGGGGAGCTTCATGAAACGGGAAGCCAGAAGAAGCTAGCAGATGATGCCGTGTCCACCATGTGCCCTTCCAGATGAGAGAGGAACCCTGACCGTGTTCACCATGTATCTTTCCAGCTGAGAGGGAAACTGTGACTGTGTTCGCTTTGTGCCTTCTCACTTGAGAGGGAAACCCTGAACTTCATTGGCCTTGTTGAACCAAGGTATCCTTCCCTGGATGTTGATTGGGCATTTCTATAAACTTGTTTTAATTGGGATGTTTTCTTGGCCTTAGATCTGTAAACTAGCAACTTTTTAAATTCCCCTTTTTAAAAGCCATTCGGTTTCCGGTATATTGCGTTCTGGCAGCTAGCAAACTAGAATAGCAATCTTGGAAATAACACCATGTGGTGTTCGATTTATTTTCTGTGAAATTTGCTCGCATATACTAATTTGCAATTCTAAAACTATGCCATGCTAAATACCAGATACATACATTCAAAATATGTATATACAAACATATGCCATACTAAGTATTACCCAAAATCATGAGTCAAATTAAAGTTTGAATTATGTAATATTTCTATTAATGGGGGCATAATCATGTTTACAAAGTTTAGCCTTTCTTATTAGTCTTTCTCTTACATTTTCTCCAATTTTTTTAAAGAAAAAAACACTGAATTTCCAGATGGAGAGAACCATGTTGTTCTTTAGCATATCAATCCTTTATTTGGCATTATTTTATAGTTATTTTATGATTCTCTGTGGCTTAGGGCATTCATTATCAAAATTGTCATGTACTTATATGAGTAAAAAATAGTGTCTTTTGACAGTACTTGGTTCCAAATCGTTACCTCACATTTTTTGAAGCCCATCCCTTTGACTGTCCTGTAGACCTACTCCTTCAAGAGTTATTTATGCTTTGAGCTGTTGCCAGGTGATTCAAGCCCTATCCCTGTGAGGATGAACCCAAGATGAGTTTTATAGCTTCTCCCCAGTGCTAGGATTCCTCTGCATTCTGTGCACATCCACTCAAATTTTACAAAACTCCCTGTTATAGTATAGCCTTTAGGGACAAATATAAGTTGTGATTTTTAGTTTGTCCAGTAACTTAGATATGTTTTTATTTGTGTCCATATCACTCTGTCTGGTTGTCAGAAGGAAGAAGGAGATTTTCATCTTGCCTGCAATCATCCCCTGAATTGGTTTCACACATGAAGTGTGTAGTGGATCCATGCCTAGAAAAGTCAAATGGTGTGAAAGAGGCTGTAATATACCTAGATGGCCAGCTAAACAGAGCAACAGGATAAAGGAATCTACTGAAAGTAAATATTACTACCAACGACATGATGTATGTGACTAGAAGCGGTAAAATGGGGAAATCAGGAAGCTGAAATAAGGGATTATTTTAGAGAAACTTACTGCTCTCCAAATATCCATTTCTGAAGAAACCTCTTAATGAAGTGTGGGTGAATGCTGATTTTTTAAACATGCCCCAAAACTGAATCTCACTAAATGGGGAAATGATATGCTAACAATATTAATGAAAAAGGATGGCTTACAAAGTATGATTACTATTTCTAAGCATCATATTGGAAGCATTATACAATATAATTAGATAAAAACAGCTTTGGAGGTATAAGAATTAGAAAAAGCAAAATATCATTTGCCGATAACATGACAACATACCCTGTAAAAACAAGAAAAGCCACAAACCTATTATTAAATGTCATAAGAAGTTTCAATAAGGTAATAGTGTATAATATATATACATAAATTATCAACATGAAAATAATACTAAATTATAGAATAAACTATTATAATGAATTATATAAAATTATTATAAGAAAATAAGACAATTAATGTGATAATCTTTAAAATTCTGATGAATGGCACCAAATACACTTCAATGATTAGAAATACATATCAGGTTCAAAGTCATAAAAATATCTATTCTCCCCAGATTGATTTATAAATTTTATCCAATTCAAATAAAACTCAAATTCTTTCTTTATACGGCTCTCTCTCTCTCTCTCTCTCTCTCTCATATATATATATATATATATATATATATATATATATATATATACATATACATATTTATTTATTTATATTTATAAATAAAATGGCCCTGAATAATAGCAGGAAAAGAACAGCAATAGGGGTAGGGTGGGGTTGGCCTCCTAGATACTAAAACATATTATAAAGTATTTGTATTATATGATACTACAATACACTCCATGTATTACAGTGATAAATGATTTAAAACAGAATCTATGGATTACCCAAATGTGGGACTTGAACCAGAGGAAAAGAAAAGCCCTGATAAATTGAACTTGAAAAACTGGAGCAGATAGAGAAACCAGAGGTCAGATAGTGAACCCCAGATACCACATCTAGAAACTGACCCAAAAGTGGTAGTTTATAGATAGATCTGCAAAACTTCCATGTGTCATTGCCACTAACAGGTTGAGACCTTTGAAGCTGATATATATATATATATATATATATATATATATATATCAGGTCTCACAATCTTTTGAGAATAAGGACATTGACATCTATTTTACAAATTTCATGCAAGATCCTCTCATTTGAAAATTCTAAAACAAAAAACACAAAGCAGAAAGGATTCTGGTAGACTCAGCCCACAGATTTACAGGGGATCAGGCATAGTAGCAAGTTGCAAAGGTATCATCCACCACATTGAGGCATGAATCATGAATTAATACGTGCATCATGGGACAGTATGGGAACACACATGGACACACATGTACAAGTGGAACAGAAAATAAACCCAGCAATCCAAGTACATATGGAAATTTCCATATGAAAAAGCTGGTATATAAAATAGATGGGCAAAAATAGACTTAAAAATGATTTTGGAATAATATAGTGTTCTTCAGAAAAAAGTCACATTAACTAATTCTCAACTAGATCAGAGATACAAATTTAAAAAGAATTTGCAAAATGAAGCAAAAGTATATATTTTTTAAACCTGGGAGTGATGAAGGTCATTCTAAACATGAGATGAAATACAATGAAAAGAAAAGAATTGAATAACTTGTCCATATAAATAGTAAAAACACTTAAATGGCAAAATAACACTCTAAACAAAGTCAAATTGCAAAAGAAAAATTAGGAAAATATTTTCAACTAATATAAATTATCATTTAATTATGAGTTGAAATATTATCAACTAATGTGAACATAGATTTAAATCATGTAGATAATTTTCATATTCAAAAATTGATTTAAATTAAAAAATAAGCAATCATTGAATTTTAAACTAAATTGAAACAAACAACATCATGCTAGTTCCAAGACCATAATGAAGAAACAATCATATCAAGAGGCTTTTTAGAACAGAATTTTGACTACATGTTAAAATGGCGTACATTATAGGTGCTCCAAGAAGCTTGGAAAATGTCTGGATCTAGATTTGGGGCAAATACATGGCAAATCATATTTAAAACTCAAGATTGAAATTTAGGACAGTATCATCAGATAGAAGGAATGAATGTCAATAAGGGTTTTATAAATGTACTATTCCCACCTTCCATATAATAGCTCTTTAAATTATTGAACTTTACAGTCACTTATAAGCATGAATATTTATATGCAAAATTATTAAAATAGTCCTTGCATACAGTAAAATGTATACCAGGATCCTTCAAGAAACATCATCTTTAGAGACACACAGCCAAATAGTGAGTTTTGGAAATTTTTTTATATTTCTAAATGCATCTATATAAAGAAGATGGTGGGAGAAGCATTAAAGAGTTTGAAGTTCTAGTGCTGAGTGAAAAGCAAAAACTAAAAATGCAGATTACTGAGAAAAAAACCTCACAGACTACAAAAGGATTATAAAGAGACAGCTATATTTACATTTGAAATAATATCAGGATAATTATTTTTTTAATATGTACTACTTGTGTGTTGACAAGGTAGATAAAAGGAGCATCAGACACAAGGTTTTCACAATCACACAGCCACATTGTGAAAGCTATATCATTATACAATTATTATTATATCAAATTATATCATATCAAACATTTTAATAACTATAGTGATTGCAACTTTTTTAAAGGTGTTATCTGACCTGTTGTTTACATCTTATAATAAAGAAAAAACAGTGTGAAAATTTCTTATATTCCTTCAATGTTTAATCAGTCAGTTAATAACATATTAGAGGTGAAGTAGTAAATAGGATGAGACATCTAACATCGATCTCATGATGGAAGTAAAATAAAATGCTATTTATAAATTATTCTTGTTAAAAAACAGACTCTGGGGTGGGCCACAGTGGCTCAGCAGGCAGAGTTCTCGCCAGCCATGCCCAAGACCCAGGTTTGATTCCCGGTGCCTGACAATGGATAAAAAAACAGACTCCGGATGAGATCAAACCCTAATTCCAACTGCTAACTTCCAGGAATCACACGGGGAGAGTAACATGTCATATGACACTATGGGAATGCAAGTAGCAAAATCCAGATACTGGCCTCCCACAGGATAAAGAACTGTTTCTTCAGTAAATCAAATGCAAGAGGGAAAAAACTATACAGAGAGAATAAAAATAGTCCTGAACACAAAATCACTTAAGAAAGGTGTATCAATTAACTGTAATAAATCAACAGAGTTTCCATCATGACTTGAACAAACTGTAAAAAAAACATGAAAATTGAAAACTGACTGGATACTTAGTGACACTAAGCATAATATCAGTAAGATATCTAAGGAACTTATAACTCTTAGGTGAGAAGTAGTATTGTTACAAACTTTTTCATTAAAGAAAAAAAATTTAGCATCTGATATTTGCTGCAAAATAATTCAAAGAGGGAAGTAATGGGGGTTATAGATGCAGAAAGACTGCCCATGCATTTATGTATTTCTAATCTGTGTGATGAATAAATGGGGATTTATTATACTGTTCTATTATCTTTTCGCATATGCTCCCAATATTCCAAAATATTTTTTAAACAAGAATAGATTGTTAAAAGAATAAAGTAGAGCCAGAGATCCTAATTTTGAGTACTTCCACAGATAGATAAAATGGTAAAACGAAAGCTTAAAGAGGATTGGAAGAGAGCCATCTAGAATACTTGACTGGTTTATCCTAAAAGCTATACTGTAACCATTCTTGTCAGACCCCCTAAATTCATTTAATCTGGACTGACAATGTGGGTAGGCCACAGTACTTGGGGAAAAAAGGGGAAATTTTTAAATCAAGCTATGTTAAGAAATACAATGGCAGCCTCCCTTCTGGTAGTTATTTTTCATTCTTATATATGTATTTTTGTACCTGGAATGCTCTCATTTTTCTCTCATTTTTTAAAATCCCTTCCTCCAGTGAATTCCTTATATTATCAAAGAGCTGAAAATTTTGACAGAACATTATGATATCCAGAAGGTTCATCAACATTTAAGGCAAGCAACTAACTCTGCCATTTGAAATATTTCAGAAGTAGAAAACCAAGTTGGCCACTGCTTTTGTTTTTCAGTATGGCTGAGCAATAAAGAGGGCAATCACTATGTGAGTGATTTGAAAAAGAAGTTCACTCTTTTCTTATAATTATTTTCCTGAAACACAACTTTTAAAAAAATAGCAAGGTGTTTAAAAAACAAACACAACTTATCTGAAAAGATATTGTCTTGATACTTTTAAAAGTACTGTCTTCATATGTAAATTTCCTTCATCATGTGTTCCAGACATCATTAAAACACAGACATAATTTTACCTTAGTAATATGGCAAGGGGTGTTAGCTAGGTTCCCACAATCAAATTTATTCAAATGATACTTAAATCCCTACTTAATATTGTTCAGGGAATACCCTATTGATGCCTTGGGGATTGGATCATGTACCCACAAAAGACATGTCCAAATTTTAATCTACATTCCTGTTGTGTGAACACATTTGTAAATAGTATCTCTAAATATGTTAAGGTGAGTCAGGGTGGACTCATTTGTGAGTAGGATTTTCCAAGATATTATCTTGATTTAGCCACCTGAACCAGGATGGCCTTAGTCCTTATGACTGGAAGACTTATAAAGAAAGGAAACTGGGAAGCAGTCGATCAGAAGCCAGAAACAATAGAAGTCAGACAGGAGAGAGGGGCCCCCATGTGACAAAAGACTGCCATCATCAGCATGCTACTGAGCTAGCATGGCCATGCCAGCATATTGAGTTTGGACTGGTAGCTTTCAAAACCATGAGACAATAAATACTCTCTGTTTCATCCAACCCCTTGTGCATGGTAAACTAAGACAATAAGTACTGTTTCTCTTTACCAGCATCAGTCATGTAGAATCCTAAGAGTCACCAGAGCACAAAGACTTCACGCTACAACTTTGGTTCTGACAAGTGGTAGCAGAGGTACTGTTGCTAGAACTGCTGAGTTTGATCAGAAAGAATTCTTAGTTTGTAAGCCTGGTGACATCTGTCCTTGATATTTCATTTTCTGTTGAAACCAAGCAAAACATATTCAGCTACTCAGAACCAGGAATCCTGAGTACATAGTGTTAAATCTCTATATTATATGGATGAGAAATATAAGTGAGTTATTTTTCTTAGTATACCAAGGCTGTTAAAACAAACACCAATGACTCCTAAATTTAAATGAAGGAAATCCATTGTGTCACAGTTTTGGAGGCTAGACTTCCAGAATCAAGTTGTCAGGAAACCATCCTTTCTCCTAATCCTGTAGCATTCTGGTGGTAACTGGCCAGCAATCTGAAGCTCAATCTCTACCTCTGTGAAAATGACCATCTCTCCCTCTCTCTCTCTCTCTCCCTGTTTCTTACTCCTATGTCCAAACTTGCACTGCTTTTAAGGACTAAAGCCCAGCCTGATTCAGTTTGGCCTCACCTGAACTCATTACATGTTTAGAGACACATGCAAATGGGTTCACATGCACAGGACCAAGTATTAGGACTCAAAAATGTTTTTGTGAGATATACAATTTACCCGTAACAATGGTCTTTAAGAATGCAGACCAATTTTATAAAGAAGTGTTAATGGCTGAGACAGAATAAATATGTAAGTTTGGAAAATAAAGAACCTCAAAAGGGAGAAGTTCAAGGAGACACTCTTGAACCTGGAGTGAAAGGGGTGGGTATTGATCAGACAAATGACAGACTAAGTACTCTAAAATGAAATAAATAAATAAATAAATAAATAAATAAATAAATAAAATAATTGAAAGTATCCCTTATTACAAAAGAGGTGGAGCAAGAACAGAAGTAAATATAAAAAGATTTATGTTGATGCTGGCCACTTCCTTGCTGTTCCTTGATTTCATTTTAATCTCTTTTGCTTACAGTATTGCACTGTTATGTGGAAAATGAAAACATTTCTAAAATAGGTGTGATCATTTTTTCTTTGAAAAATGACCCAATGTAGCCAGTAAATAATAGAATAAATGAAGGTAACCTCATTAAAACGTGTTAACTCATTATGTAGAGCAAGCACATATTGTGTTAGACAAAAACATTAACAGTTTTACGTTTGTATTTTAAAATAGAAAATTAAAATGTATTCTGAAACACTTTGTTTTGGCCAAATGGTATTATTTTACTTCCTTTCTCTTTTTTTATCCTTTCTTTCTTGATTTATTTTATGTACTGATATCTCCTTAAGCTATTTATGCTAATCTTCCAAGCACTAATTACTCAGAATTCTTATCTGACAAATAAATACTCACATACCATTTGTCTTTAGGCTTAGCATCATTTTAATGGTGATAAACAGAAATACACATTCCAAGAGTAAGTGACTGCTATTTTCTAATTATGTTTTATTCTATTACTTTGCTGCAGAGATTTTTACTGATGCCTGAGAAACATTCTAAAAGCAGGAGGAATGTTTTAAATTACTCCATTGTCTTCTGTCAGAGGTTTCATTTTTACTTTAAATATACATATTCAGATATTTTGGCATTTGAACATAGTCTTCTTTTCTTAGTAGTTATGCAGGTATTTGATTCATTAAAAAATATTTAGAGAGAATTATTGTGACAGCTGAGATGGTCTAAAATGGTAAATTAAAAATCCTACTATATTAATTATGTACACAGATGTTTTATGATGCTCCTTTTCATGTCAAGTGTAAAGAGTCTAGGAAAACATATAAGCAGTAGAAAATGAGTTTCAGGTGTTTGAAGATACATCTTTATTAAGATAACTAACCAAAAGGATTAAATATTTAATGATATGCCAGTGTTTGGGGACATTTTAGTGAAAATTAATTTTTTTGTTTGTGTTTTCATGCGAATACAGCTAGGCTTAGTTGAAGAAACTCCCACTACTGGTATTCTTTGGTTTTGAAGCAAAATTTAAGTAAGTGGATGGATTATAAAGACATTTATTTATAAAATAGTTGGTTATTAAAAACAATTTCAATCTGACTTCATTTACATCAGTCGGACTAAGTAAAATAATTGTCACTGAAGACAATTTCTACTAATTCATGGCTTAAATATTCAAAATATCTACTTATAAAAATAAAGTTAATTGACCCTATGCTGAACACTTATAATTAATAGAAATGTATTAGAAATTATTTACATTAATTATACTGAAATCCCAAATTTAATATTGTTTGCCTCCCATTCACATATTATTTCAGCCTTCAGAAATATGTATTCAGTACCAAACATATTTTAGGCGGTGAGAATATTTTGGTGACCATTATGGTAAAAGATCACACCTTCAAGGAGCTCACATTATTGTGAAAGAAGACAGACAAACATTTAAGGAAATAAATAAGAAACATCAGATTACTTTAGTTAGTGACAAAATCTATGAAGAAAATGTAACAGTGATGATAGTGGTGGGAGATAAATATCATTGCTTTAATGACCAGTCAAGTCATTTCTAAGGAGGAACTGAGACCTGCATAATGAGGTAGATGAAACCACATTTACAATTAGTTGAAGAGGATAGCAAGTGGAAGAAGTATCAATAATGCTCAGAAACAGGGCCAAGTGTTTTTTAAAAAATCCAAAAGTAGGAACTGTAATTAAGGCAAAAACAGAAACAAGAAATGTGAACTTTAAGATAACTCTGAGTAACATGTACTATAAAACAATGGAAAATTTATTTTGTAATGAGAGAGATCAGATAAACAACTTCAACAGAGTAAAATTCAATAAAAAATTTAATTGAATTACTAGAAGCAAAAAACAAATGAACGGGGCAACAGAGATGAAGAATGACTTTGGCAGACACATAAGTAGACCTGAAACAGCTGATGAAAAAATTAGTGAACTCAAACATGTTGATAGAAATTACACAAAGTGAAATGCAAAGATAGAACAAGAATGGAAAAAAAAAAAAAGAATTGTGTCCAAGAGCCATGGGCAAACAATCTACCATATACATAACTAGAATATAAAATCAAAAAGTCGGAGAGAAAAAATGACAAAACAAAATTAAAATACATACCTAGGTACATGACAAGCACATCATTTGCATATCACTGCAGAAGAAAACTAAAGGCAAATACACATTTTAATATAGCAACAGAGATAAAGGACACTTTATTTTTTAAAGAGGAATAATGGTAAGAGATAAAGCAGACCTTTCATCAAAAACACATAAGCCTGAATACAATGGAGTGTTATTTATAAAATGCTCAATGATTCAACTACAAAAAAACAAACAGACTAACAAAAAAGAGCAGGATAATTTTCCTTTAAAAGTAACAGAGAAAAGAAAAATTATTACAAAAATCAAAATCTGAAGTAATTAGCTGCTGGCAGATCTACTCTATAAGAAACGTTAATTGAAGTCATTCAGTTAAAAAGAATGGAAGACAGATCATAAAAATGGATCAACACAGAAAATGAAGAGCATGTTATAAAGAGAATGAATGAAAATAAAATAAAATTTACATTTTTAAAATTTTAGTTGCTATAAAAGTTTCTACCTATTTAAAACAAAAGTAATTACAATGTGCTTCCTGATAATAGCATAGGTAAAAGTAAATTGTATATCAATAATAGCACAAAGAAAAGGAAGAAGTAATTGGCAATATACCTGTATTAGTTAGGGCTCTCTAGAGAAACAAAATCAACAGGGAACACATAGAAATATAAAATTTATAAAAGTGTCTCATGTGACCATGGGAATGAAGAGTCCAAAGCCACAGGTCAGGCTGTGAAGCCAATGATTCCCATGGAAGGTCTGGATGCACTCCATAGGAGAGGCTCACCAGCCAAATCAGGAAGAGAGCCTGTCACTTCTGAATCCTCCTTAAAAGGCTTCCAGTGATTAGATTAAGCATCACGCATTGCAGAAGATACTCCCCTTTGGTTGATTACAAATGGAATCAGCTGTGGATGCAGCTGACATGATCATGATTTAGTTCTATGAAATGTCCTCATTGCAATGGACAGGCCAGCACTAGCCCAACCAGACAAATAGGTACCACCACTTGGTCAAGTTGACACATGAACCTGACCATGACAGTCTACCCCTTGTTAACTTGGCAACTATACATACCACCTTAAACCATACCTAATTTCTAAATAAAAAAAGAATAAAACACACCTTTTTTCTTTCACCTATCAATACCGAACTGTCCTGCATGTAACTGGAAACACATTAAATCTCTCCAAAATAGGGTGCAAATCATTGGGTCATATTCATTCTTAAACTTGATATTTAACAACTTAAATAGTATAACATGAACAAAACAGCATTACAGTCCTCATTTCTGTAACTGATCATGTGGTGATAGTTCATATTTATCACTACCTTCTTCCACTACCCATTCCATTTCTCCTTTACCCTCAGCAAGCAATTCAGCTGGCCATGGTTCTTTGCGTGGTGGGGTGACCCAACCTTCATTCCTGAAGCTTCACAGCCATTGGTAGTCCTGCCCAGATTTGGGTTGTTGCAGCTTTTCATTGATTTTAATCACAGGGCATGGTAGTATTAAAAGATACCCTACAGGATCTCCTGTTTTCCAAGAAAACTCTTCTTTACCTCCATTATGTAGTTGCAGTCCTACTTCCTCCTGATAGTCAGGATCAATTACCCCAGATAATAATGTAATCCCCTTCTTGGCTTGTTGATCCAGTGGCAGAAGTAGCCCAAAGTGACCAGATGGCAGTCTTAACTTCCAGTTCAATGGAATCATTGTTGTTTCTCCTGGTGGAAGCACTCCCCCTTTTGGAACTAAGTTCTGTAGACCAGCAAAGCACAGGATCACAGGGACAGGAAGCAAAAATTTTCCTAGTGGATCACTAGGGGTAATAGTGAGGGGTACCACTCCCATTTCTAACCCTTGGTTCCTGGACCCATGGATCCTGGCTATGGGAGAAACAGCACCATACAGTGGACACTGTTTCAGAGCATATACAGCTTCCTGGAGAACATTACCCCAGCCTTTCAAGGTATTTCCACCTAGTTGGCACTGTAATGGAGTTTTCAAAAGGCCATTCCATCATTTTATTAATCCAGCTGCTTCTGGATAATAAGGAACATGGCAAGACCAGAGAATTCCATGAGCATGTGCCCATTCCTGCACTTCATTTGCTGTGAAGTGTGTTCCTTGATCAGAAGCAATGCTATGTTGAATACCATGACAATGGATAAGGCATTCTGTAAGCCCACGGATGGTAGTTTTGGCAGAAGCCTTACATGCAGGGAAAGCAAACCCATATCTAGAGAATGTGTTTATCCCAATTAAAACAAAATAGATGCACTTTCCATGAAGGTAGTGGTCCAATGTAATCAACCTGCGACCAGGTAGCTGGCTGGTCACTTCGGGGAATGGTGCCATATTGGGGGCCGAATGTGGGTCCCTACTGTTGGCAGATTGGGCACTCAGCAGTGGCTGTAGCCTGATCAGCCTTGGTAAGTGGAAGTCCATGTTGCTGAGCCCATGCATAACCTCCATCCCTACCACCATGACCGCTTTGTTCATGAGCCCATTGGGCAATGACAAGAGTTGCTGGGGAAAGACGCTGACTGGTATCCACAGAATGGGTAATCTTATCCACTTAATTATTAAAATCTTTCTCTGCTGAAGTCACCCTCTGGTGTGTATTCACATGGAACACAAATATCTTCATATTTTTAGCCCACTCAGAAAGGTCTATTTACATACATCTTCCCCAGACCTCTTTGTCACCAATTTTCCAATTATGGTCTTTCCAAGTCCGTGACCATCCAGCCAAACCATTAGCAACAGCCTATGATTCAGCATACAAATGCACCTCTGGCCAGTTTTCCTTCCAAGCAAAATGAACAACAGGTGCACTGCTCAAAGTTCTGCCCACTGGGAAGATTTCCCCTCACCACTGTCCTTCAAGGACACCCCAGAAAGGGGCTGTAATGCTGTGACTGTACACTTTCGGGTGGAACGTGCATATTGTGCTGAACCATCTGTAAACCAGGCCTGAGTTTTCTCTTCTTCAGTCAATTCACTGTAAGGAACTGCCGAAGAAACTGTAGCTCTGGTCTGGGAAAGAGAAGGTAATGTGGCAGGAGTGGAAACCATGGGCATTTGGGCCACTTCTTCATGTAACTTACTTGTGCCTTCAGGACCTGCTCTGGCTCTATCTCGTATATACCGTTTCCATTTTACAATAGAGTGCTGCTGGGCATGCCCAACTTTATGGCTTGGTGGTTCAGACAACACCAGCTCATGACAGGCAACTCAGTTCTCATGGTAACTTGGTGGCCCATGGTTAAGCGCTCAGTCTGTACTAAGGCCCAGTACCAGGCTGAAAGCTGTTTCTCAAAAGGAGAATAGTTATCTGCAGCATATGGTAAGGCTTTGCTCCAAAATCCTAAGGGTCTGCATTTTGATTCTCCTACAGGGGCCTGCCAAAAGCTCCAAACAGTATCCCTATTTGCCACTGACACTTCCAGCGCCATTGGATCTGCTGGATCATATGGCCCAAGTGGCAGAGCAGCTTGTACAGCAGCCTGGACCTGTCACAGAGCCTCCTCTTGTTCAGGTCCCCACTCAAAATTAGCAGCTTTCTGGTCACTCAAAAAATGGGCCAAGTAGCACACCCAAATGAGGAATCTGTTGTCACCAAAACCCAAAGGACCAACTAAGCATTCTGCTTCCTTTTTGGTCATAGGAGGGGCCAGATGCAGCAACTTATCCTTCACCTTAGAAGGGATATCTCGACATGCCCCACACCACTGAACTCCTAGAAATTTCACTGAAGTAGAAGGCCCCTGTATTTTTGTTGGATTTATCTCCCATCCTCTGACTTACAAATGCCTTACCAGTAAATCTAGAGGACGTGCTAGTTCTTGCTCAGTAGGTCCAATCAACATATCATCAATATAATGGACCAGTGTGATGTCTCATAGGAGGGAGAAATGATCAAGGTCCCTGCGGACAAGATTATGACATAGGGCTGGAGAGCTGATATACCCTTGAGGTAGGACAGTGAAAGTATATTGCTGACCTTGCCAACTGAAAGCAAAGTGTTTCTGGTGGTCCTTACTAACAGTTATTGAGAAAAAAGCATTTTCCAGATCAATATCTGCATACCAGGTCCCAGGGGATGTATTCATTTGCTCAAGCTATTATACCACATCTGGAACTGCAGCTACAGTTGGAGTTACCACCTAGTTGAGCTTACAATAATCACTGTCATCCTCCAAGACCCATCTGTTTTTTGCACAGGCCAAATAGGAGAGTTGAATGGGGATGTGGTGGGAATCACCACCCCTGCATCCTTCAAGTCCTTAAGAATGGCAGTAATCTCTGCAATCCCTCCAGGAATCTGATATTGCTTCTGATTTACTATTTTACTCGGTAGAGGCAGTTCTAGTGGCTTCCATTTGGCCTTTCCTACCATAATAGCCCTCATGAGTTAGAGAACCAATGTGGAGATTCTGCCAGTTGCTCAGTATGTCTATACCAATTATACATTCTGAAAGTGGGGAAATAACTACAGAATGGATCTGGGAGCCCACTGGACCCACTGTGAGATGGACCTGAGCTAAAACTCCATTGATCACCTGGCCTCCATAAGCCCTCACTGTGACTGGTGGACCAGAGTGACGTGTTGGGTCCCTTGGAATTAACGTCTCTTCTGAACCAGTGTCTAATAATCCCCAAAATATCTGATCATTTCCTTTTCCCCAATGCATAGTTAACCTGGTAAAAGGCTGTTGGTCTCCTTGGGGAAGGCTTGGAGGAAGATTAACGGTATAAATTTGTGGCAGTGTAACAGGGTTCTCCCCCAAAGGGACCTGGCTTCCCCTTCATTCAAGGGGTTCTGGGTCTGTAAACTGTTTCAAGCCTGGAAATTGATTAAGAGGCCATGACTCTGTGTTTGTGTAATTCAGGTTAGACTTCTGTTCACTTGACCTAGAACTCTTTTGTTTATACAGTTTGAACAAGAATTTAATAGACTGCCCTTCTATTGTATTTCTGGGTACCCCATGATTTACTAGCCAATGCCACAAATCTCTGCGAGTCATCTAATTTTGATGCCTTCTTTGAGTTTGCTGTCTATTATAATACCCACCTCTACCCTGTCTTTGGCGATTAAGTGCTGCCACCTGGCTTCTGCCAACTTGGGATTTCATCATCCCCATTGTGTTTAAGGATTCTCGCTCAGTGGCAGCAGTTCCTACAATAACTTCTGACCTACAGAGAATTGCAACCACAGAGCTCTTCAGGAATGATGGTGCTCGTCTCACAAATTTATTTCTCACTGTTCTGATAAAAGATACATCCTCTGGACATTCCTGGGGTGTAAGAGCAGGCTTTGCATGATAAGTACATTCTAACATTCCAATCTCCCTAAGCCTTTGGATCCCTTCATCTACATTACACCAGGGCAGTTCTGGCATTTCAACCTCCGGTAATGTTGGCCACCTTTTGATTCATGTTTCAACCAACCATCCCAACAAGCTGTTAATACCTTTTCTAACCCCTCTAACAATAACATTGAATACAGAATCTCTATTTAGTGAGCCCATATCAATAAATTCAGCCTGATCCAGCCTTATATTCCTCCTACCATTATCCTGCACCCTTAAAATCCATTGCCACCCATATTCCCCTGATTTCTGTCTATATAAATTGGAAAACTCACACAGATTTTTTGGAGTATAATGTACCTCCTCATGTGTGATAATTTGTTCCTCACCTTTAGGGGTCTGTTGGGATTTTAGTCTAATTATTGGTCCAGAAGAAATGAGGGGTGGTGGGATGGGTCATGAAAAGAATTAGAAATATCTTCCAAGCCATTTGCTTCAGGGCCTTCATTTGCAGTTTCATCTGGTGAAACAGGATTAATCATTCTAGGGCTAATCCCTTCAGGAGGAGTTTGGTAGCCAACTCCTCAAGGCAGGCTAGAGTTGGGGCAGTTATGTGCTCAGGTCCACCTATTACAGGGTTATCTAGAGAAGACTCAGCATGACCTAAGGTTTCAACCTCACCCCCGACATCATTATCAATCCATATGTCACCATCTCATTTTTCAGGGTCCATCTTCTTGCCAATCAATGCCCTCAATTTAATGGCAGACACCATGCAAGATTCAGATTTCAGTTTATGTT